>LPNX010630092.1:107564-209027 GCA_001517045.1 Pseudotsuga menziesii
ATCACATGTGTAAATGTAGAGGATCGTGGTTTTGTTGAGGGTTACAGTGATGCGTTGAGAGAGGATGAGGGTTACAGTGATGCATTGGATATTCTGAGGATGCTACAAGGGACCAAGAGCAAGGTCATCCAAATGCTCAACAAAAGGGTCCAGGTCAACGAAGGGATAATGTAGAACAAGCACATGATTGTAAACCCATGGCCATTTATTCTATAGATATATCAGATGCTCTTCCTTGGGAAAATGATATTATTTCTGTAACACTTGAACAATGCACATTCCACCATAAAAAATTGAGGGATGACCTTTCTCACTTAGAACTCCCAACTGAGAGCCAACAAAGTTTTCAAATATTTTTGGAATCTTTAGGAATGTTTATTGGTTCCTATAGAACTGTTGAGCCAACAACAAATTATTTTATTCACTTGATGAGAATGTGGAAGGCTCAGGTGATGGGTCCTTGGAAAGTGGGTTTATCTAGAGAAGAGGGTATCAAAAGAAGATGCCATTTCAATGTTTAATTTTAAAAAAGGACCGACACAGAAGATGTTAAAGGTGAAATATTTGAAGCACCCCACTATTGCACATCATTTAAATGATAGATTCTTGGCCTCCTTTGGTAGATTTCCATCAAATGATGAAGTCCCACATTATTTTGCGAGATTTTGTTTATGCAGAATTTTTTTTAAACATGAAGCAATATTTTTTTTTAAACATGAAGCCATATTTTTTTTTAAACATGAAGCCATATTACATAGATATTCTGTCAAAATTTTACGGGGTTGGAAAACATAAGATGTATGAACAAGAAGGAGCCTTTCGAGATCCATTGCTTCCTAAGGCTAAACCTAGTTTGGAGCCTCAGTGACAAATACTTGTTACATTATGATCAAAGATGGAGGCAACCTCTTAGATTGGTCTAGAGTCTAGAACCATTATAGGAGACAACTTACCATCTTCTCTAGTGGGGGTTGATGTGGGCATGAATTGACATAGAGCACACACGTTTTTTGGTGCTCATTTTTCTTATAAACCATACACTCAGGTAGATTCAATGATCCTTGAATATGCCAAGGCCTATGCAAAACATTGTCGAGATGGGTTGTTTGATTTACTCCATCAGGAGGAAGGAGGGAGGGGGGAGGTATGTGAGAAATTTTATTTTTTCCTCGTAATTGTTAAATCATGTTTTGTTAGTTTATATGTGTGTGTGTGTGTGTGTGTGTGTGTGTGTGCGTGTGTGTGTGTGTGTGTGGTGTGTGTGTGTAACAATGGGTATTTGAAATGAACTCATTTGAATTGCAGTTCACCCAAATGTTGGATGAACGTGATTTTATGGTCAACTCTAGTGTTAACCTAGGGCCATTCTAAGACGCACATTTGCATAAAAATCTATAATTTATATGTTTTCATTATTTTCCTGACACCTTTTTATAGGATTGAAATTTTAGTTGTGTTCATAGGTTCTGATCCCTTCTCCTAGGACCATGGGTCTTGGCCCCCTCTCATCATAAATATTGGGAGACATTCCCATTGTGTCCCAAGAGTGTGAGGTAAATTGCACCTTTCAAATGTTTTATTAATGATTAAAAAAAATTAACATTTTGTTCAAATTTAATTTAAGTTACATTTAAATTACATGTTCAAATGTTTAAGCTTAATGATTGACATCTTAAATTTTAATTTATTTTATACGAACATACATGAAACATTTGAGGAATGAATTTAAAATTGTAGGTGGGTAAACGTTTGTACAACCTTCCATGGCTATGGATGTGGTGACCTCTTTGGGTGTTGGGCTCACCGAGGTATATTTATTCATTTTTATTATTTTAAATTCCAATTGTAGTTTTATTAAATTTTATTTATAGTATAAAATTTATATATTGATGCTTAATTATATGTTGCATGTGTTCTAGGTCAATCACCAAGATAATGTGGAGAATGATATCCATATAATGGATATTATATAGTTATATATGTTTTTATACTTGCGAACTTGTTAATTTGATATATTCTATGTTAAAACTTTAAAATTATCATTTTAACTCATATAGTTTAAACATATATATAATTTTGGACCGTTCATATATATATATATACAGTTTTTGGATGAAGTTCAAATATAATTTAGTTAAATGTTTAAATGATTTAATTTGGTCATGCAATACATAGATTAATGTGTTTGATGTTTATATACAATATGTTGCACTTGTATTTAAATGATTTTCAATCATTAGGAATGTTCAATAAAATGCGCTTTAGGAATGTTAGGATTTTTTTCAATCATTTAGGTGGAATAATATATGATATCTGTAGAATATTCAATAAAATGCACTTTAGGAATGTTAGTTATGAAGGTTTTCAATCATTTTGGTGGAATCATATATGATATCTGTAGAATATTCATCAAAATCCACTTTAGTAATGTTTTCAATCATTTAGGTGGAATAATATATGATATATGTTGAATATTCATTAAAATGCAGTTTAAGAATGTTTTCAATCATAAGGAATGTTATTTATGAATGTTTTCAATCATTTAGGTGGAATAATATATGATATCTGTAGAGCATTCATTAAAATGTACTTTATGAATTTTTTCAATCATAAGGAATGTTCAATAAAATGCACTTTAGGAATTTTTTCAATCATTAGGAATGTCCAATAAAATGGAATTTAGGAATGTTAGTTAGGAATGTTTTCAATCATCAGGAATGTTCAATAAAATTCACTTTAGGAATGTTAGTTAGGAATGTTTTCCTACTATGATTTTATCACTAATATCATGACTATATTTGGTTAATAATATTAGTCTACATAATGCAATTTGTAGAGTGCTTCAATTTGAATTAATGCAATTTATAGAGTGCTTCAATTTGAATATATTGACTTTTTATGGTAATCTACCATATGTTTAAAGTCAGTTAATAAAAAAATATTGTATATATGAACAAAAAGAATGAAAACCAAAGTAAGACACAATAAGAATAATGTGCAAAACTGTTTTAAAACTCTTATAATCCAATTTGTTATTTTAGAAATATTAATTAAACAAAAGTGAGAATTTTGGCTATTTACTTGATGGCATATCACAATGTTAGAAATTTATGGCCACTCGATACAATTCATCAATCAATTTGATGTACATATGTCCAACAATCTAAGAAAAATATATCATATAATTTACATCAATTTGATATACATACGCTCAACAATCTAAGAACAATATAAAATAAGTTTCATCAACTTGATGTACATAAGCTCAACAATGTAGGAACTTGATATCATATTTAAGTAAAAATTATCAATTTGACATGTACATAAGTTTAACAATGTAATCTAATAATATATCTTATTTGAGTTTCAAAGAGTCACAAATCTCATGATTTGACAATTTCATAACATGTACTCAAGTGCAGAACATTATAATTTCAAGAGCAATACATTTTTAAGGAATGTGCTTAAAAAATCATCAAAACAATCTAGCTTAATCACTAACAATATCAATAATCACTCTATTTAAGTGTCATAATTATAAAACCAATGAAGATGTCCTTGATGTAAAAAGTATGTATCGTGTTCAACATGATTCAAATTAGAAATAATATTGTAAAGGAATGTTGTCTTCAATTATTCTTTCATGATCAACTTTTTACATCTTCCATCTTCTAGACTTCAATTATTTATTTGATTTAACTTCTATCAACTTTATGTAAGTTTTGCATACTGAATGACTATATTGACAACATATGACATCGGGTTGATAGTCTTTAAAGTGAACGTCACTTTTAGTTTCATGTGTTTCTTGAAAAAAATAACCTTTTAATAGAATTGACCCTCTTTCATATATAAAACCTTTTTCATCATAGTCCTCCAATAATTTCATCTTTCTCTCTGTGCATTGCATAAAATAATAGATGACATTTTCATTGTTGTCTATGGGTGCAACCACGGAAAATACATCTCCTGCAGATAATTACGAACATCGAATTTGTCAAATTCATCTTCATTAATTCAAACAACTTTCATATATATATATATATATATTACATTCAAGTAAAACATATTTAAAATAAAAATTGACAAATTTATTAAAGTATACATAAAATTACCTTCAATAACAAGATCGAAAATTATATCACCATGAGTTGATATTGCAATGTCTGAACTAATTATAAATCTTAAAAGCTTGCAAGTGGCATTTTTCCTTTTATAATAATTTCATTGTGTTTCCAATATTTAACATAATTGTCAATGATGTTTTCACAATTGTCTATTGATTATGTATCCTCCATGCAAATAGAACAAAAGCATGCTCGCTTCCTACTATCAAATGAAAACACGGTTTGGAAGGTTTTTGTTTTGATTAAGTGTAAATCTCGAGTTCCATGAATAGTGCTAGCATCATATGGGATTGATCTGTCTATATCTTAGATTCCAATATGCCGAAAAAACCTATCCAACATAAACAATTTACATGTACATGTGACTAAAATGTTACTAGATGTGCATATTAAAGTCATTCCAAGTTGAATAATTATGAATTAGATGAATTTTGAGGTCTAAAATGGGCCTCCTAAAGAAAATAATAAAATAATAGTTAAAATAATAAAATAATATTTATTAATTTTAGAGGAAAAAAGAAAAAAACTACTTTTTGTGTTTGTATTTTCGACATATCTCCATGTGTTTTCACTCAAATTTTGATCGGGAGAGCTCGTTGGATGCGTAATTCCATTCCGCATCCAACAAGTACCCACACTACATACTTTTGATGGACCTAGCTACCCCAAAAACAAGAAATACCTGAAAAATGTGATGATGATGCCATCATCACATTTTTTTCAGGTATTTCTTGTTTTTGGGGTAGCGGGGTCCGTTAAAAGTATGCAGTGTGGGTACTTGTTGGATGTGGAATCAAATTCCGCATCCAACGAGCTCTCTCGATCAAAATTTGAGTAAAAACACACAGAGATATGTTGAAAGTAGGAACACAAAAAGTGGTTTTTTTATGACAAATGTGTCAATTCAACCATTATGGTTGACTCATTTTATTGGAATTGTATTGTTTCTTGAATTCCAACTCACAAGAACTTATTGTTGGTGCTTTTTGTTATAAGGCCCATTTTAGAGCCCAAATTTCCTCTAATGTCTTGAAAACAAAGCTCATACATGTGCACATCCTTTGATTGTTAATTACAATTATGGTTGATATTTACACGACACCATTGAACAACTTGATAAGAACACAAAAATTGGTCAGCATGATGGTTCATTTGATACCTTCGAATTGCTCGTTTTACACACGCCCCTGCACCATCGTGCTCCCATTTTCCATGACCAGTTTCAAAAACATTCCAATGATGTTTAATTTTTATTTATTTATGAAGGAGACATAGCTAGAAGAATGATCGTGAAGATTTAATTTTTCCTGCACATCCATCTTACCATATCAAATGTTCATTCATTAAAACTGCATGTGTTTTCAATGAACCATAAATAATATCAAAACAATGTTGTACATAATGCATATCATGCGTGCGGTCATCCCTGATATAGAAATGACGTTCCTTGATCACATGTTGATTGTCATTTGTGATTTCTATATCATTAACATTTTTTTGAGAATGTCTATATAGAACATGGAAAAATATAGAAACTTGGTCAGAATTATAATATTCACTCTGTATTTCTTTTTGTTCTTCCAATGTGTAATTCTATGCAAAATCAACCACAAAACAATAGTCCGTAATGGAAAAACATCATGCCCTTGTTTGAATTATATGTCTTTCGAGCATGCTCTATGTGAATGTTTGATGTATTTATAATTTTTTTCCAACTTCTTCAAAAACTATATAACACTTATTTTATCTTCTTGTAAATCTATTCTTTTCGAAAGAGCGTTTGTAGAACTTGTAGAATTGTGGGAATAAGTGACATATTCATATCTCTTACA
Source organism: Pseudotsuga menziesii (assembly GCA_001517045.1). NCBI lineage: Eukaryota > Viridiplantae > Streptophyta > Pinopsida > Pinales > Pinaceae > Pseudotsuga > Pseudotsuga menziesii. The sequence continues at coordinate 113,524 of LPNX010630092.1, forward strand.
ATCAACTATTATATGTGATGATGAGTGGTCATTAATATCAATAGGATATTTATGGTGGAATAAATCTAGATTTCCATAATGATCACATTTCTTTCCACCGACACATATTTTGTTGTAAAATATCTCATGACTATCTCTTTCACATAGAATTTAATAAATAAAAGCACGAATTTTGGAAGGAGGTGAATTCGGCCAAATGTTTCATTGAACTGAAGGAATGTGTCATAATATAATTCAAACTCAAAATGATAGAAACGACAACATGTGTCACGAATAGTGATAGGTCTAACATACCATGGCTTCTATTGTACAAACACATTGATTGAAATTTTCAATTCTCTATTTTCATCTTTGAATTTATTGAACAATTTTATTTGAATAATCTCCAATATATGTTTTGGATGGATTTCATACTGATTTCAAGATATTTTTCGTCATATCACATCCCTTGCATTTGGTGAAACATGAGAATTTTCCACTGAATATTCATGCATCATAGCTTTAACACTTTCACTGACCCTATCTTTATATGGTTGTCTACAAATAATTTCCCAACAAGCAAGCTCATCATTTGCATCTATTTCTAATCAAAATTTGTTATATTTGTACAATGTTTTCCATGAAGTTCTGATAACCTTTGCGATTTGCGTTATCAAACATTTTTGTCTAGTACTAGATGAAATAATCCTTGTTTGTATTATTCTATGTGCAACACTAGTATCTTTTTTTCTAGATTTTTCAATAGTTTTTATCACATTTGCTATAATTTTGAACACATATTGCTTCACCTTTGAATATTTTTTCTTCTTTTGAGTACCTAAAAATGGCCAAGATTCCCTCAACTTCTTAGAGACTAACAAACACCTTAAAATTTGAGCTTGTGTTGCCACTCATTCTTTTTCCAGAAATTATTCATGCATCTTTTCAGCACGATATTGTACAATATGGTAAGTTTTTGTGTTTCTGAATTTTTCTCTATCAACTTTTTGTAACATGTCGTCGTCAATTATGAAGCTACCTATATATATTTCAATTTCAATTTTAGTTTAGCATATTTCAAATATAATTAAATTGAAACATAAAAATATGACTGATAATTATAATTATAATTACATGTTCTAAAATATTTTAATAACACACACACACACACACACACACACACACACCTCTATTGGATTGAATATTTGCGTCATTTTCTTATTCTTCAATGTCTTCAACATCTTGAATTTCCTCAATGTCTTGAACATTTTCAACATTTTTATGTGATTTTGGAAATTATCTTAAAAAATACAATCATTTACAAAAACCAGTTACTGCATTTTAAACAGATTTACAATATTTGTACATACGCGGTTCAATTTCTTCTTGAGTTTTATTTTGAACATTCATATCATCAACATTTTAATCCAACTCTCTAATTACATCATCAATAGCGATGTCTTCAATAATTGTAATGTTTTGTTTCTTTTTTTCATGGTATTTGAGTCTTTGCTTTTCAGTATGTAAGGCATCATCTCGAGTGTGATCACATTTCCTCTTTCCCATTTTTTTGCTGCCCATGATTATTCAATTGATACCTTCACCTTACAATAAATTTCCCTCGAGATAATCTTAATCATCAAAGAAAAAAAATCACCTTAAAAGACTTGTACATAAAATATTGCTCAAAATAATTAAAAAAAAAATGCACCATAGAAAAAATTGGTGTAGAATTTTTAAGAAAATTTTTACCATTAAATATTTCCTATAAACATCTTCAGTAAAGAAAAAAAGTATCCACCATAGAAGATAAATTCTAAAAACACTTTACTATAAACATTTTACCTTTAAAAATAATATTTAACATAAAAAATAAGATTTTACCATAAAACAATTCCCAAAAGAATCTTTACTATCAAAAAATAAGAGCCCGCATCTCAGAAGATAGTTTATAAGAACATTTTACCATAACAAATTTTCCAAAAGAATGTTTTGTATCAAAGAAAAAGAACCTTCATCTTAGAAGATACGTTTTCAAAACACTACCAAAAATAGAGCCTTCGTGTGTAACAGTGTAAAATGGCGATCTTTTAAAAAATGTGAAAAATATGTGTATACATGATTCTTATAAATATGAATCGAAATAGGTTTTCAAAAAACACTTCAAATTTTTTTTGGCTGTGTAATATCTCGAATTTTGGACCTAACACTTACGGGCATTAGCCCCATTGATTAGCATGTTACCTAGATGTTTTATTTTGATATACCGGTCAAAGACCCCACTGCATATAAACATGATGATTTTTTATATATATTGGGTGTAAGCCAATTGTTTATGACACACACACACACACACACACACATACACACACAGACACATACACACACACACACATATGTATATGCTTTGTCACTTACTCCAAATTTCAATAACATTTTATGTTTAAGAAGAAATTATATTTTATTTTTATTGTAATGTTTATGACTATTGACCTAGTGGGGTCAATAATGATTGTAATTAATTATGATGAATATTTTATTAGTTAATAAATAAAAGATGAAACAAACAGCCTAAGGAGGTTCTTGAATGAATTTCCACTCGCCCACTAGGTGGAATAGAATGGGGTGAGAGAAAACTGACACATGGAAGCATCCTCAACCACTTCTAGTTGTTGCAGGGGAAAACTTACCTAATTTGTGGTCATGTTCCCCAAGAAAGTGGAACAAGAGCACGTGGCTCATCAAGTGAAAAAATGACCAAAATGACCTAGGCATGCATATATTTACCCATCGAATTTAGCAGGAGTTTGTTCATTCATTACCTCGTGAAATATATGAAATTGAAAATTTTACACAAGAGATCCGATGAGGGCAAAGACAAAAGTTGTTTGAGTGTTAAGACTATTTACAAAACTAGTGCAGCTTGTTAGCTGAGTTCTTTGCTGTAGAAGTACAGCTGCTAAGCATTTATGTGGAGTGGCAGGGGTATTCAATCCCATCCTATCACACATTACTTTCAACCAGGTGGATTAGAGGATAGGCTTGATTGTTCTAAGACAAGCTGTGGAGCTATCTTCACGAAAAAGGTTGGATGGAATAGGTTCCTTAGGCTGTTTGTCTCCTCTACATGTTACGAGGTTCCAATGTACTATTTTATTTATCTTTATGCAAGTAAAAGTACTGGAATGAGAGTAGTTATGATTAAAATTACTATTATTACTCATGAAATTATTTCTATAATTATGATGTCTAAATTTGTTTTCATTTCAATGAATTTTACTTGTTTAAAGTTGATATGAATAAAGGAATCTGGAGTTAGAATTATTTGCTTATTGAATAAAATTCCTTGCGGTATTTTTCCACTCATCATAAGATGAAGTACTCTCGTACACGAGGTTTGCTTAGAAGTAAATAGAAATGAATAAGATGTTTTGAAGGTGCTCTAACTTTAGCACTTCTGTTTTTCTGATTGTTTTAGTTAGGTCTCTTAATGTTCCTTTTATTTCTAAAATTTTTCCCTTTATATATAAAACCTCTAGGAATATTACAAAAGAACTATCATTGTAAATTTAGGTTATACAGATAATAATATGGTTTGAAGTATAAGAACTTAATAAAAATAGTAAAACTAATTGTAACACTTATTATATCTTATAACTTGATAATAATCTTAATAATTACAAACTAATTTTCTAGCAAAACCCTAGTTTATACCCGAACTACCTTAACAAATTCCAAACCCTAGTAAGTAGAAAATAAGTATCCACACCTAGTAAATAAGTTAAAATAAAACAACATTCAAACTACACATAAGGAACAAAACCCACTCATAAATCTCTATGTAAGCTTAATAAACTAAATTATTAATTTCCAACCTTTATTTAATTCAAAGGAAGGCTTTTACTTCTCAAACTTTTACTTTTACCAACAAAAACAAATGATAACCTAATTTTCAAAACCGCCTCTTTAAACAAATCCAGAGGCTAATTATTCACAGATTCGCTTCTTCATAACAACCTTATTTTAACTAGTATACCTTATGGCCTTTCTATCTTCATTTTTTTTAGTCTCACTTCTTCCAAAATTTTGAATACAAATAAAAACCCTAGGGTATTTACAAGTTTTATAAAATATTGTACAAACTTTTGCTGAATAGAAGTTTATTCAAGAGCCGTAAGCTCCACACTTTAGCTAACCAATAATCATAAACAAAATTCTTTTAAAATAGAATAGTTACCATACGGCTCAAAATCAAAATGCATAATTATATTCATATTCACGGAAGAGTTATAATGGCCAAGGTTTTACGCCGAGAAAGTTGCAAACAAGAAATTTCAGTTTTAAAAAAAAAATTACAAACCCTGAAATATAATAGATCATTCCTCATTCGAACATACAAGAGCCGTACTCTTTTATATATATATAGAATCCCTAAGGATGAATTGCAGGAATGGCTTACAACCTCCATCATTCTTTCAGAGTAAAATACAATCAAGTTATAAGATTTTACGCCACAAGAACCATCAACATCACTGCAACCTCAGTCAATGAAGGGCACCCATGTTAAAGTAAAGGATCACCCAAATCCTTTTCTCGCTCACTCCTCCCAGCTCAAGCAACGCTTGAAGCTGACGACTATTCTTTTTCTGAGCTTTTCTACCTGTCAACATTTTTGGTAAACGTTAAATAAATTATAAGCAATTTTAGCTAGGTAATCTATAATTAAGAGCAATTGCTGGAGGTTCACGCCACTTAGCTCTATGTGAATGGAAGCCTAAAGGCGACGACGATGGCGAGATACCTAAGTGCAAACCCTCCTAATGCAGCAACAAACAAATATAGAATATTGTTAACACCAAGTACTCATTATAATGGCGAATAACCAGGGTAGATCCTAAGTGACAAGTGTAGCAAGGACCGAAAAGGCCAAGGCCTGTCGGCTCTTTCCTCCACCGATGGAAAACAGAACTGCGTGTTTAGGGCAACTTGGATTTTTATATGTTTAGGGTTTACGCCAAACACTCCTTCCATCGAGTTTCCTCCACGTTTAATCCACTATCGTGGAGATATTTTTAACTTCGATATAGTTTACCTGTTTGGAATCATCGCATATCTGTCAAAGCATTTCCCCTTTATTTGTTAAACCAACCAAATGACGCGTTTAGAAAGTTTGAGATAGTGTATATCTAATCGCTTGGTAAATTTTGAGTTGGGAAAATTTGTTATCATCATGCATCTTTATATGCATAGGTTAAAACGAATTTACATGCAATATTTATTTTGTTATCATCATGCATCTTTATATGCATAAGTTAAAACAAATTTACATGCAATATTTTTATTGTTATCATCATGCATCTTTATGTGCCAAGGTTAAAACGAATTCACATACAATATTTATATAGATTGTAAACCATATACTTTATATAAATAATACCATTATTTACGATAAGAATTTTTATAAATCCTTCCATAAGTTAAATCTTGGTACTAGACTATAGTGTGGATATAAATTATGCTTTGAATACATGCCTTTATTTTTGTTTAAGTTATGCATAAAATTTTCTAAGTCTAGGTTAGTTGGTGTAGTGTTAAATTAAGTTCGAAAGCAAAAATTGAAAATGAGAATGTTAGGACTTAAGTATGTCCTAGGCGTTATCAAGAATAAATGGTATATTTATAAAGCATAAAAGAAAGTAATAGGGTTCCAATACTTAAAAACAACGAAAAGCATGTCCTTGTTTACAACCCGTATAACTTATCACTTACTTGTTAAAATAGACAAGCACACTACCAACTCCATTTTTGTTGTTAGATAGATTAATCATAGTTACACGACTAGGTGTGTCTTACACTTCAAATTTAATAGACAAAAAATAAAGTTAAGTTTTTCCTTCCTTACTCTTTTAGTATTATGAACTTTAATTCATACCTCTTAACTTGGAAGTTGAAATTACCTATTAAATATATGTACAAGCATTGAATATGCATTATCTTGAGAAAGCTAAGTAAGCCTTGGAAAACCTCAAACCCATTTAGTAGGACAATAGAAAAACTATGAGCATCATACAATTACTGGAACATAAACAACTTTTCTAATTTCATTACGTCCTAGCTCATTAACTTACAAGACTGAAAAAAATCAACACAGTAGTGTATAAGTATTTCTAAAATATTTAGTTTCAATTTGTTAAGAATACTAACTTCTAAGTTCCTCTTAGTGTACTTCTCTATAAACTAGCTGTTTAATAAATTTGTGGTAGTTGTTAAACTAGTGTATTTACGCTTGTCTTTAACATCAAATGTCACAAAGAAAATTTTTAATTTTTTGTGAATTCTTGGGTTGTTGCATGTGGTATCACAGCGTGCATTAAGATAGTAGGCCTAAAGTGGCTCAGCGCACGTAAACAAAACATAAAAATAAAGTATGAATATTGATTTATGATTTTAATGTTGTTGTACATAATACTTTTTGGATTCGATTTGCAGGTATGGAAGGACTTGAAGTTTATGTTGAAGAGAGGTCCCCGTTAAATGGAAAAAATAACTTTGAAAGAGAACCTGTTAAAGAATATATAACCAATAATTCATCGAAATTGTTGCAAACTGTTAAGGATTTAAAAACTGAAATGGAAATTGTTAAGAAAGAAAATGAGAGAATCTTAAGAGCTTAGGAGGAGCTGAATCAAATACTTCTCGAAAAATTTTCTAATGGAGAAAGGGATAAAAAATAGAACCTCACAATACGTCCTATCAACATAAGAGTAAAAGAAAAAAATACATTAAAATGGAAAGCAATTATTCTTTTGAAATTAAAAGTAACTCATACAAGTAGAAACATCAATATTCTAGTGACATTAGTGAGAGTAATTACCGTTCTCAGAAGAAGATGTACAAGCCTTATGAAGAGATTTCTAGAGAATTTAAAAATATTAAACCACCAACTTTTAATGGAGAAACACAAGAAGGAGAGGAAGCTGAAGCATGGCTGTCTGGAATGAAAAAGTATTTTAAGATATATAACTATTCTAATCAGTTAAAAGCAAGAATGACAATTTATAATTTAACTAGAAAAGCCAACATTTGGTGGGAGGACATAAAATGAGTTAAATACATAAAAGAGAATACTATAACCTAGAGCACTTTTAAAAAGTACTTTAAAAATAAATTTCTGTCAGAGCAATATTACGAAGAATGGGATAAATAATTTTATGACTTAAGGTTGGGAACCATGAGTATGAAAGAGTTAAATAGTAAATTTTTGAGCTTACTGCGATATGTGCCCTATATTGTTGATGAAAAACCTAAGGCACAACGGTTTATGAGTTGTTTAACTTTTCATATTAAGGACATAATTGAGTATGATAATCCTAAGACCCTTTAAGAGGCCATGTGAAAAGCAAATTTTTTATATGAGCAGAACTAAAAAAGGGAGAACATGCCAAATTGGAAAGCAAAAAGGTCTAATAATTTTGAACAAAGAAAGAAAGGTTTCACACCTAATATAAATTTTGGACATAATAACTCACGTAAAATTCCTAAGAAAATTTTTCAAGGAAATAATGTCAAAGGTAACTCACAACAAAACCCTACTGTCACAAGGAGTAAAGAGTTCACAAATAATCATAGCAACTATATTAAAAATAATGAATGAAAGGAAAAGGTAAAATGTTGGGAATGCGAGGGACCTCACTATGCATCAATCTACCATAATAGAAAGAAGACAGTCAACAACATTCAAGCTGTGTAGGAAGAATTAATGGTTGGTGACTTAGCGAGAGGGATTCCTAGGATCAATGCAGCATTGGAAAACATACAAGCTAAATATCAGACTTCCATGCTGGAAATAGAAGGTATGTTGAACCATAAACCCATTTCTATTTTAATTGAACCAGGGGCTACCCTGAGTTATGTCTCTCCTATTGTAGTAGAGAAAAATAAGTTACCAGTAGAAAAATTTGGAAAGTGATGGCTGGTTTAATTAGCTACAGGAGCAAAAAGAAAAGTAACTGATTTTGTGAAGAATTGTACATTATTTATGAATCAGTTTGAAACTTCTGTGAAACTTAATGTACTTCCATTAGGCTCCTATGATGTATTAATTGAAATGGATTGGTTAGAACAACATCAATTAGTGTTAAACTATTTTGATAAAACATTTACCTATTTAAATGACGAAGGAGAAATGGTAACAATAAAAGGAATCCCTAGGAAAGATGAAATCAGACAGATTTCTACCTTACAACTAAAAAGGGTTATTCAGAAGGGATGTAGAATTTTTTTGTAACTATAGCTAATGAAGAATACATTAATAAAGAAGATCAACTAAAATTAGAGGAAATACCAATTCTCAGTGGTTATTCGGATGTATTTTCGTAGGAGATTCCAGGATTTCCTTTGAAAAGAGAGTTGGATTTCACTATTGAGCTGGTACATGGTGCGGTGTCTAACTCAAAGGCTCCTTACTGGATGAACATCTTGGAGCTTAATGAACTAAAATCACAATTAAAGGAACTGATTAATAAAAATTATATAAGACCAAGTGTGTCTCCTTAGGGAGCACCAGTCATTCTCGTTAAAAAGAAGGATAGTACTTTACGCTTATGCATTCACTACCGCCAGCTTAATCAGATGACAATTAAAAATAGATACACGTTGCCCCTCATAGATGACCTTTTTGATCAGCTGCGTGGAGCAACAATTTTTTCAAAAATTGATTTAAGATCCAGTTATCATCAAGTCCGGATCAAGGATGAGGATATTTTCAAGATGACTTTTAGGACCCAATATAGTCACTATGAGTTCATTGTTATGCCGTTCGGGCTCAATAATGCCCCGACAATATTCATGTGTTTAATGAACAACATATTAAATAAATATCTCAATAAATTTGTAGTAGTTTTTATTGATGATATTCTAATATATTCTGAGACTAAAGAAGAGCATAATGAACATTTAAAAATTGTTTTACAAGTGTTAAGGGAACATCAGCTTTATGCCAATTTTAGTAAATGTGACTTCTTTAAAGATAAAATACAATACTTGGGTAATGTAATAACTAAATATGGGATCTCAGTTGATCCAGATAAGATAATAACAATTGAAAAATGGTCGGTCCTAAAGCATGTGACTAATGTGCGGTCATTCATGGGAATCACTATATATTATCAAATATTCATCAAGGGTTTCTCAAGGATAAAAAGTTCAATAACTTCTCTACAAAAGAAAGGAAATAAGTTTGTATGGGATCAAAAATGTGAAGATAGTTTTAAGAAACTAAAACAGTTATTAACCACTGCACCGATTTTAAGAATTGAAGATCCTAACAAGGAATTTCTTGTATGCATTGATGTATGAAATGATGGCCTTGGTGGCATCTTAACTCAAGAAGGACACATAATAGCGTACAAGTCTAGAAAAAATAAAATTCACGAGAGAAATTATGCTACATACGATCTAGAATTGGTTGTTGTAATACATGCATTAAATATGTGGCTCCATCTCTTGATTGAGAGAAAATTTACTTTAATGACAAATAATAAAGGTTTAAAGTATCGGTTTGATCAACCAAATTTAAACGCAAGGCAAGCTAGGTGGCTAGCTTTCTTTAGCGAGCACGATTTCAAGATCCAACATATCAAGGGGAAGGAAAATAAAGTAGTTGATGATTTGAGCAGAAATGGAAGATTAAATTTTATGGAACCAATCAGTACTTATAAAACAGATTTAGAAGATCATCTCGAAGAAGGAATAAAATTGGATGAAAATTACCAAAAATTGCAAGATAAAGTGGCAGAAAATGTAACTGAAGGTTTAAGAATAGGTTGTAGTCTAAATGAAAAGGGGTTAATACTTTATAAAAACATATTGTATGTACCTAATGTACCTAAAGTTAATTTACTAATCTTAAATCAAATACATAAGACTCCCTATTTGGGACACCCTACGGTTATCAAAAGACAATAACTATGTTACGGAAAGATTACTTTTGGTCGAATATGAAGAATGAGTTGGCAGAATATATTGCTAGATTCTTTGAATGCCAACAGGTTAAGACTGAACATCAGCATCTAGTCGGTCTATAACAACTGTTACAATTCCTAGCTATAATTTATTGTACAAATACAAACCCTAAGGCATTTACAAGTTTTATAAAATATTGTACAAACTTTTACTGAATAGAATTTCCTTCAAGAGCTGTAAGCTCCACACTTTAGCTAACCAATAATCATAAACATAATTCTTTTAAAATCAAATAGTAACCATATGGTTCAAAAACAAAATGCATAATTACAATCATATTCACGGAAGAGTTATAATGGCCGAGTTTTTACGCCGAGTAAGTTGCAAACAAGAAATTTCAATTTTAAAACAAAATAAATTTTACAAACCTTGGAATATAAATAGGTAATTCTTAATTCGAACATACAAGAGATGTAACTGTAGTAGGGATTTCTCCCTTGCTACACGGCAGGAATGGCTACCTTCCATCTATAGGACGGAAGGATAGGTTCTTGGTGATGAATGCATAAAATGAACAGAAACGAAAAAGACAGGAAATAAAGAACATAAAAGAGAGAAATGGATGGAAACCCCTCTGCAAACATAGTTAGGGTTTAGCTCCTACAACCTATAAGAACATGTTAGAAACCGAAATAGATGCAAAAACATGTTAAACAATAAACCTGAAAATAAACAATGGATTAGAAAAGATCAAACAAACAACACAAAACAACAAGCTATACCTTCTCTTGATGGAATGGGCCACCATGACCTAGCTTAGAGAAGCACCTCTCTTGGAAGGGGGAGCTATGGCTCAATGGAAGGATGGAGGAGAGGGAGTGTGGGTGGCTTGCGAGACAATGGGTCTCAAGGCATCCAGTCAGGCAGCATAACAGTGAGCAAGGGAAAAGTGTTTTGAGAGTGACCCCCACCCCTCTATTTATAGCTTTTTTGGTGCTTTTTAGGGTTTTAAGCCCCTGGTTGGGGATTTAGCCCCTTTTTTGGGTTTTTAGTCCCTTCCACCCTCTCTTTAGCTCCTTTGAGGGGTTTTAGCCTCTTTTTGGAGGCTTTAGCCCCTAGGAAACTATTTAGGCTCTTTTTGGAGTTTTTAAGCCCTTTTGCTCATTCTTAAGTCTTTTTGAGGGTGTGGGGGTCTAATGGGTTAAAATGAGGGTCATGCATGGGTGTCCTTGGGTGGTGTAAGCCATGTAGAGGTGAGTGAGGTATTTTTTGGTTGAACAGTAACTCTTTTTTCTTATATAGAATCCCTAAGGATGAATTGCAGGAATGGATTACAACCTCCATCATTCTTTCAGAGCCAAATACAATCTAGATATAATATTTTACACCATAAGCACCATCAGTATTACTGCAACCTTGGTCAATGAAGGGTAGCCAGGTTAAAACTGAGGCTTACCCAAAGCCTTTTCTTGCTCACTCCTACCATCTCAAGAAATGTTTTAAGCTCACGACTATTTTTTGCCGAGCTTTTCTGCATGTCAACATGTTTGGTAAACGTTAAATAAATGATAAGGAATTTTAGCAAGCGAATTTATAATTAAGAGTAAGTGTTGGAGGTTCACACCACTTAGAACTGTGTGAATGGGAGCCTAAAGATGATGATGATAGTGAGATACCTCAGCTCAAACCCTACTAATGCAACGACAAACAAATAGTGAATAATGTTAACACCAAGTACTAATGGTAATGGCGAATAACCATGGTCGATCCTAAGTGACAAGTGTAGTAGAGACCGAAAAGGTCGAGGCCTGTTGGCTCTTTCCTCCACCTCAAACTTTCAACTAATGAAAACAGAACTGTGTGTTTAGGGAAACTTGGGTTTTTATGTGTTTAGGGTTTATGCCAAACCCTCCTTCCATTAAGTTTCCTCCACATGTAATCCACTATCATGGAGATATTTTTAACTTCGATATAGTTTACCTATTTGGCATCACCACAAATTTGTCAAAGCATTTACCCTTTATTTGTTAAACAAACCAAATGATGCATTTATAAAGTTTGATCTAGTGTATAACTAATTGCTTGGTAAATTTTGAGTTGGACAAATTTGTTATCATCAATCATCTTTATATGCATAGGTTAAAACAAATTTACATGCAATAATTATTTTGCTATCATCATGCATATTTATATGCATAGGTTAAAGCGAATTTACATGCGATAATTATATTGTTATCATCATGCATCTTTATATGCCTAGGTTAAAACGAATTTACATACAATATTTATATATATTGTAAACCCTATATTTTATATAAGTAATACCATTATTTTAGGATAAGAATTTCTATAAATCTTTTGATAAGTTAAATCTTAACTAGACTATAGTGTGAATATAAATTATGCTTTGAATACATGCCTTTATCTTTGTTTAAGTTATGCATAAAATTTTGCAAGTCTAGGTTAGCTGGTGTAGAGTTACACTAAGTTCCAAAAGAAAAAATTAAGAATGAGAATGTTAGGACTCAAGTATGTCCTAGGCGTTATTAGGAATATATGGCATAATTATAAAGCATAAAAGGAAGTAATAGGGTTCGATTACTTAAAACAAAAAAAAGCATGCGATTGTTTATAACCCATATAACTTATCACTTACTTGTTAAAATAGAAAAGCACACTACCAACTCTAGTTTTGATGTTAGATAGATTAATCATAGCTACAGGACTAGGAGTGTCTTACACTTCAAATTTAATAGACAGAAAATAAAGTTAAGGTTTTCCTTCCTTACTCTTTTATTCTTCTGAACTTTAATTCATACCTTGCAACCTGGAAGTAGAAATTACCTGTGAAAGACCTGTACAAGCATCGAATCTGCATTAGCTTGAGAAATCTAAGTAAGTTGTGTGAAAACCACTACTACATTTCGACCAAAAATCCGATGGCTGTATTGTCGGATTTTCGACACTTCCCTGTCGCATGTACGACACTATGATTTTTTCTTAAGCGTCGGTGGATTGTCGTCGGTTATCTGACATGTGGTTAATCCGTCGGTTAAGCGACACCTCAGTTACCATTGGTTAAATGTAAGGCATCGGTTAAGCGACATGGAGAACCGTCGGTGAAGCGACGGCGATAAAAAAACAAGCGTCGGTTAAGCGACATGGAGAACCATCGGTTAAGCGATGGAGATAGAGATTAAGCGTTAGTTAAGTGACATGAAGAGCCGTCACTTAACCGACGGTTTTTGAAATTAAAAAAAAAATAAAAATTCCCTGCATCCGTCGCTTAACCGACGGTTTTGAAATTTAAAAAAAAAAGTACTTGCAGCCCAGCTTTGCAAATTCACTCACCTTAGCTTTCCAATGTATCTGTTACTTCCTCTTGACATGTCCTCAGCATGAAGGGAAATAATATAATCTATGCATGTGAGTCTCCTGAATTTCCGAGCAGTAAGAAGAAATTTTCCACTCTCAGAAAGTGCTGCAAAGACATATTTGAAGGTCAAGGCTATAGTGTTTCCATTTGTATTTGAAATCCAATATCAAGACCATAGATCAAGTAACTAAGGCATGTATTATTTCCGTTAAATGATTTTCCTTTATTTTTTTGTTACATAGTATGTTCTAAAAAAGAGTAGTCGCGTGACAAGCATGGAAAGTTCAACAAATTTAACTATCCTCTTCCTATATTAAGGCTTGGAAAGTAAGATCAACAATCATTCAGACAAAATGAAACCTATGTAAGTAATAGGTTCAGTACTACCCTTGTTTATAACACCACAACATGATATTCAAGATATTTCACACAACATACCGCAAAAGTATTGAATATAGTGGTACACCCAAGATTTTAACGAGTAAGAATCACTCGGCATAGCCACACAGGGCGATATAAATAGAGAAACACAAATGATTTGTGATCCTTTTGCTTTGAGCTGGTTACAGTCAGGGCTTAAGTGTAATTCTACACTTATTAGGTGCCCATGTTCTCTCTATGGTTTGGCAGTCCACAGAGGCCATGTATGTAACGGCCACACAGGACCACATAAATGGGGAAACACAAATGATTTGTGATCTTTTTGCTTTCAGCTGGATACACTCAGGGCTTAATTGTAACTCTGCACTTATTAGGTGCCCATGTTCTTTATATGGTTTGGCGGTCCACAGAGACCATGTGTGTAACAGCCATGCATGTAACAAGGGTAACTTGGAGTAAACAAGCAGGCTATGCTACTAAATATAACTGCAGAATAAATATCTAACCATATAATCAATTATCTACATTGTTATTCATTTGAAAAGTGAATACTAACACCTAACAATGTGCTTAATATGTACCATAGCCTAACCGTACTATGCTATAAAACACGTGTGACCCTTCAAATGCAAATAAAATACAATGGCGGATAGAAATATTCTACTGGATCCAATATGATACATATGTTAAAATACATAATTAAATATAAAAAGCAGCACACCTTTATGAGCTAAAATTTGATAAATCGAGGAATTACTTCATTCACTTTTATGCAAAAATTGGGTCTAGGTTGGACCAGGGAATAAGTAAATATCATAATATTCTCAACAGCTACTGGCTCCTTGCAGAAATACAATCTCCATATTGCTTCCCCAAAAATCTATTTAATGCAAATAAAAAGGTACTACTCTAGGCACCCATTTCACTTAAAATTTTCAACAAAAATTGCACAGATGAATTCAGATACAATTGATACAGAATAAGAGATTTGATGGAAAAAGATGTTTCTCTAATGCTCACTTCCTTACTTTATCACTCAAAATTGATCCCATAAAGTGTCTGAAATAGCCTCTAGTTTTTAATTTTGTGGCTAACCAAGAATCTCAAATAGGCCTTTCAATTTTCAACTCTCTCACAAAAGACAGCCCATTTTTTTATGGCATAGACAACACAATTGGGTTTAGGAAAACTATAACCTTTCCTATATTGTTTATAGCTCTGTCAAAAGCCTCCAATTAGTAAAAACACAAACATCAGAATAGGATGTTGCATATCCGATAAGACTCTCTACTGAAACTAGAAAGACTGAAAAAACCAGCACAACGTATGAATTGAAAGCAGAATGTCAAGAACTTACATGCAGTCAAACCCAAATTGAAAGCAGAATGTCAAGAACTTACTTGCAGTCAAACCCAAATACAAATAATAGGTAGATGTAGCTCTGTCCCGCTTAATGAAACACTGAATAAGGAAGTCTCTTGGCCCAGGCTATAAACAAACAAGAACATGATTTTCTCAGTCAAATGAACAATGCGAGTGAAATTCATTTTTGAGAATAGAACTCACAATTAGCATGAAGGTTAAGTTTACAGTTAATGAGTGCCTAAATGGCTACACTGAAAAAGCATGATAGCAGAGCCAAGTGCACACTAAACACATAGTTTTTGTGTTACAGAAAAAATAGAATACCAATGGGAATACATTATTTAACCGAGATTAATTCATATTTTTGGCTTATAAAGAGTTTAAACTCTAATCTAATGAAATTTATAGTGAAACTGAGAATAAGAATAAGATGGTTTATTACAAATAAATCATTAACCCCATGTTAGAAGATCAAAACAATATTTCTCCTGTTGCTAACTTAATGAAGAAAAAAATATTGCAAACATAAGAACACACTCTCATGAGCTTCACATTGAAAGAGGGTGTTGGACAAGGCCTAAAACACCTTGGCACAAAAGAATCTATGAAAATTGTAAGGCTAATAAAGTAGAGGATGAAAAGCACTTTCTCTTGGAGTCCCCACCCTATATAAGCAATTAGATCTGATCTCATTTTCAAAACAATTATAACGCAATTGATCTTCATAATGTATTAAACCATAAAAATCAAAGAGAACTCATAAATTTTATTTCCAAGTTATCTGATCACAGAAACAACACGATAAAAACAAAGTAATTAATTCGTGTTTTATTTTATCTATTTATTATTATTTTAAGGGTTCAATAGACCAAAGTTAGTCTCAGTGGACAGTAATCATCATCACCATCATCATAGACAAAACTTGATTGTAACTATGGTCACGGAAGTGATCCAGTGGTTGAGCTCAACCGTTGCAATTTTAAATGCTTATGGAAGTCTCTATATTCCTACTGGAACTTGATCTACAATGAGATCATCGTGTACCAGACAGAATTTTACTTAAGCAGTGGAAAATTAAGCCACAAAAGAAACTCCACATTCATGTAAAGGTATTGCACCATAATCAATAGAAAAAGTTTCAAGCTACCCAAGTAGAATTTGTTGTCTTACATTAGCTCCAAACAGACTTAAACAGTAAAGTAAATATGAAAATGCCAGGCAAGAATAAAGTCACAAAGGAAACTGCTTGATGCCTTGATGCCTTTCATTAAGGATATCCACCGGTGTTTCTGTTAGTGAAAAATCATAATCACCAATATGAGAAATTTTAAATTAAAAAGATAATATCGAATGAATCATGAGGACCCTGAAGAACTCTTGAGACAACTTATGAGACCTTCTAGGGACTAGTTTCCCCTCGTTGAGAGACCTAGCACCTGATGTTGGTGCCAACAAGGAGGTCAGATAAAGCATTTAATAATTCTCCTCATTTATGAAGATGCACTTTGAGTGGGACATGAATGAATCATGAGGACCCTGAAGAACTCTTGAGACAACTTGTTTTGGTCACAAAAACACTTCAAAAACACTTGAAGGACCATTAAACCCTTGTCTTAGTCCAAGTGACCATCAAATGAAGGACCAAGTGGCACAAGGCAAGCATCAAAAATACCTTTGAACCACAAAACATTAAAGGTCAAAGGTCAAAGATGTAAAAGAATTGAAGCCCTAATATCAACTCCCTAATTATGTGGAACCAACATATTATGTTTGATGGACTATAAAGGAAGAAGAATCGCAAAACATTTTATCATCATCCAAGATCACTTGACTGCTCCAAAATAATTCATTGACTGAAGTCTTCTTCATCGCAGTTGTGTTTGACTGAGGAAAATTTGTGGCTAGGTTTTTATTCTTTATCTCTTCCCTAGTGTGGCAGCTCCAAGCCTGATAGGATTCTTCCTTCACAGCACATAGCAGCTCACGGTGGAGGGTAGTCTCAGTGGTGAGGAGAAGTAGCATCAGAGCGTCTACAACTCACGGTCAACGCTTGTTACAGCAGCAGCAGCTCTCGGTGGTGAGAGAAGATCTCATGGTGGGGGCTATCTACAACAGTAGAAGCTCACGGTGGTGGGACCAGAGCTCACCGTGTGGAGTCTAAGGTAGCAGTAGCAGGCTGCCAGTAGCCTTCACTGAGGTGGTAGCAGGTACAGGGAGGTGCAGTCCACATGGCAACAACAACAGTAGCAGTAAAGTATAAGCCTCTTAGGGCTTACTCAGTTTGGAAATTTTTTATGTACATTCATCTCAGAATTCTTCTACTCATGTACAAACTCAGACATCTCATTTAGAGGATGAATTATTAATGCTTGGGGGTTTTCGTCCTTGAAAGGTTTCCCCATGAGAAATCTTGTGTGAATGATTGTTTTACTTCTTATGTTCTACTGCTGTTAAATCTCAAGTACTATCTCTATTACAGTCTACAATTTTTATAATTATCATACATATGTCAAATTTCAACAATTTGGTCTTAAAGGAGGAATATCCTTTCCATGTATCTTCAACGCCCAACCCATTAGCCTTCATTATCCTATATGGTCCATCTCTTATTTAGACATGCTGCGATTGGCAGATTTGGTCATCTTTTTGGATATAGCTCTTTACTATTTAGTCATGTAATACATAAAAGGTTTGCCATAACACCATTTCCAATCCTTCCAAGCTGGTCCCTGGCCATCCAAATTTACGTTGAACAGAATCAAATCAGAAATAACCTTGCAAAGTTCTAGAAAAGTTTGCTTGTCTTCCTAGAAAAGCTTGCTTGTCTGCTGTTGGCAATCTTTATGTAAGATTGGTTTCTCTTTAATTCAACCACTGTCTCATCTCCTTATCCCACAAGTCTCCCAAAGGGTGGAAACTGATCTTGGCTAACTTCTTTCATAATAAAAAAAGGAATTAAACCAATCCAACCCCTCTTACAGAAGGTTGTTCAATTGTCTTGCATAAATACTCAAAACCATTCTATTTTACATATCGACATTTTTTGTCATAACTAAATAAGCTATTTTGGATGTGAACTCATTATTTGGTTGAGTAATAGGCAAAGTCATGATCCTAGGCTAGGCCCTTTGGATATTAATTGTTTCATTGTACAAGGTCACTTGTGTTAAATAAGGCCTGATTAGATCAAATAAGATAACATCATTTTATTAATGTCCATGAATGACCAAAGAAGTCGGTCTATGCAACTAAAAAGTATATTAGTAGTGATAAATAATGAGAGTGCCAACTCAATTCCTAACAGCTAAAAGCTAAAAGAGTAAGGAAAGAAGCTACATATTAACATGAAATTAAAAGTCAAAAGTATATGACTATATCTATCAGTACAATGTAGAGTGGCATGCTCCACAGTCACAGTCTAAGTAGAGATAGAGGCAGAAGTGGAAGAAGGAGAAGAAGCAACATAAGGACACGCAAAGGGTGAAGAAAATAGAGGAAAATCCAGGCCCCATGTCTACTACAGAAATGGTGCCTATGATATCCTGAGAAGAATAATCAGGGAGGAGAGAGCCTGCCTAGATAATCTTGGGAGGAAACTTGGAGCAATCAAATGAAACTCTCCTAATACTCGAGACCACTAGGAAAAACCTAGTGCTTGAGGAATGGCTAACAGCAATAGGTCAAGTTTCAACCAAACCTCAATCTAGAAGTGAAACAAATTATAATTTGCTTCATACAAAAATTCATTACATTTTGGGGAGGCACATATACCTCATGCCATCCAAGGTATATATGAGCCATAATTTTCTCTTGGAAAGATTCTCTTCCCATCCTAGAATGGAAATCAAATTATATCCCAAGAGTTCAATTTGCTTCATACAAAAATTCATTACATTTTGGGGAGGCACATATACCTCATACACTTGGACATCACATGCCAAACAAGCAAGCGCTAGACAAGGTCATTTGGGAAGTCATTTACAGAGAGAACATTCTATTACATTGGTAGATCCAAATTGTAGAATCAAACTCAAGATGCCTTCTATGCAAAGCATTTCATGAAGATGAGATATGGTGTCATTGTCAAGCCAACGTATACACGTTGCCACTAGATGCACACCCTTAGGATCCCATCTCACACATTTTTAGGTTGGTTCTCATAGGCTTTGACTGAATGTCAAGCACCATATCCATGAGTGGATAGAATTTGTTGACTACCACCTAAAGTGGATCGAGATGGATAAGAAATAAGTTAATACATATTACACAAGGAGGAACTTTTCAGCTTCCCACAGGAACAGGCTATTTAGAATCATGGGTATATCATGTGGTACAAAGTGTTATAAATGTGAATGAGGGAGTCATAGAAGAGCATGGAATGGCTGATCTCTTTCAGCAACTGATTGACGTTAGTGGGGTTCATAACTGGGGTATTGTAGAACACAAAGTTCTTCAAGATCTGGGTTTAAATTGGTCTGATCTCTATTCTATTGTTTGTCGCATTTTGGAAGTGTGGCAGAATAGGGAAGCTTCCCAAGTGCATGAGATTATACTTGAAAGATATTATTTTGTACTTGGCTAAAAAAATCCATGATGATTTAACATTTTCTTCATCACCACCTGCTAGTGACAGAGCATGGAGACATTCAAAAGTTAGCATCGCTCATCCTGTGCCTAGAGGAAGTAGCACACGGCCATCAACCTTTGGCAGTGACCCCATGAGCAGGAACTAAACCATGCATTGCAAAATTACGACCAAGAAATTCACAATTGTCCCATTTTGTTATTTCTTTAGTTGAAGCCAATGGTCCATGGGAAGGGTTTGGAATTGAGAGAGGATTTGGAATTGTCCCTATATTTTTTAGTTCATGTTTTGTAGCAGGAATCATTACTAACATTAAAACCTTAACCAGCAGATCAGAAATGTTACAAATAACCGTAATCGACAATATGTACCTTCGTAAGAAGAGTTTTTCCTGTTCCAGGTTGTCCATAAAGAATGACTCCCTTTGGAGGCTTTATACCAATATCTTCATATAATTCAGGATGGGTCAAAGGAAGCTCCACTGCTTCTTTAATCTCTTGAATTTCAGCATCTAAACCTCCAACATCAGCATATGACTCCAATGGTGCCTTCTCAACTTTCATCACCGATACCATTGGGTCCACTTCATCTTGCAAAAGACCAACCACAGAGAGAACCTGCGCAAACAAATATCCAAATATTTCACAATGGGCTCACGAGAGGCTAAAAAATACATTTGAACAAACATTTGGAAACAAAAAATAAGGTCAACGATTTTTTCTTGGGTTTTAAATTGAATTCTTAGATCATCTGAATGAATGCAACTGAAAGTCTACTTAAAAAACACCCAATGTCAACTGTAAACCTCGTTTGATAGAACCCCTAGTCAATGTCAAACTTTTGCAATAAAATGAAACCTATATCAACTCTAAAAAATCATTATACAAGAAAACACTATGCTAACTATATTTACTGAAAATCTGCAGCAAACGGACACTGTTGACTTACACATTGATTCAAAATCTCTAGCAATGTAGCATATACTGTTTTGGAGAATATATTGCCATGGGTATTGAAAGAAACTTATCAGAATATCAGAGAATATTAGAAAATATTTTTAGAAGGCAACCTGAAAAACTATGAAAACTTTCTAGGTGAACCAAAATCCTGGTTTTGGAAGAAAATGGCCCATATACACTGAAAACTTAATGTGAAATAGCAAAAAATTTTAAAAGAGGAAATAGAAAGGACCTGGTAACAAGCTTAGCTAAACGCCCCACCAACATCATTCACCGGAATCGTAGACCCTGCATTGATAATGTGCAGTCGTTGGAGAAACCCCACCCTGTCAAATCTGCGAGTAGGCTTAGCTAAACGCCCCACCAACATCATTCACCAAAATCGTAGACCCTGCATTGATAATGTGGAGCCATTGGAGAAACCCCACCCTATCAAATCTGTGAGCAGGTAGGCATAGGTGAACAAACCCCAAGCCATCAAATCTAGGAGTAGGCAAGTGTAGGTGAGAAAACCCTAGTCCATTGGATCGATGAGTAGGTGTGCTAATTCTGAAAACCCCAATCACCCAAGTCAATTATGGTCCGAAGAGGGCCTGCAAATACAACTAACATTCCATGGATGGTGCCACCACCATGGGTCCTTTCATCAAAACAATAACCTTGAATTCCAGCAAATTTAAACCCTTGAGGGAAAAAAGGTATTGATGTGATGCAGAATGGAAAACCAGCGAATTAAGAAAAAATAGAATAATATCATTCACAAATGACAAGTGACTCAATTACTCATTACTCACAATTTAATATTTAGAAATAATATATTCAATCATAATATTTAGAAATAATAGTTTAATGATAGTCACAAGAATATGAGAGGTATTAATCAAGTGCATACCTTCCAAGTATGAGTTGATAGCCTTGCGAATCAATCTTACCTTGGGGAACACAAACTATTTCATCGAATTCAGTAGGAGGTTGTTCATTCATTACCTTGTGAAATATATGAAATTGAAAATTTTGCACAAGAGATCCGATGAGGGAAAAGGCAAAAGTGGTTTGAGTGTTAAGACTGTTTACAGAACTAGTGCATCTTTTTAACTGAGTTCTTTGCTGCAGAGTGTAGAAGTAGTGCTGCTAAGTATTTATGTGGAGTGGCAGGGGTATTCAATCCCATCCTATCACACATTACTTTCAACCAGGTGGATCAGAGGATAGGCTCGGGGGTTCTAAGACAAGCTGTGGAGCTATCTTCAGGAAAAATGTTGGATGGAATAGGTTCCTTAGGCTGTTTGTCTCCTCTACATGTTATGAGGTTCCAATGTACTATTTTATTTATCTTTATGCAAATTGTTTCTGTAATTAGGATGTCTAAATTTGTTTTCATTTCAATGAAGTTTACTTGTTTAAAGTTGATATGAATAAAGGAATCTAGAGTTAGAATCATTCTCTTATTGAATAAAATCCCTTGCGGTATTTTTCCACTCATCACAAGATGAAGTACTCTAGTACACGAGGTTTGCTTAGAAGTAAATAGAAATGAATAAGATGTTTTGAAGGTGCTCTAACTTTAGCAGTTCTGTTTTTCTCATTGTTTTAGTTAGGTCTCTTAATGGTCCTTTTATTTCTAAAATTGTTCCCTTTACATATAAAACCTCTAGGAATACTACAGAAGAACTATCATTGTAAGTTTAGGTTATACAGATAATAATATGGTTTGAAGTATAAGAACTTAATAATGCTAAGTGTAGTATAATTATTTGCACACAATAATTAAATAAAACTATTATATCTTTAACACTGCAAAAAACCTATTTTTTTTAACCAATGTTATCCTATTTATACTTGTAAAAAGAATAGTGTGTTAACCCTCTTTTTCTGTATCTTTTAACCATCCCATATGTCAAATTCTTAAGATACCGTTAAAAGATGGAATAGTAAAACTAATTGTAACACTTATTATATCTTATAATTTGATAATAATCTTAATAATTACAAACTAATTTTCTAGCAAAACCCTACTTTATACCTGAACTACCTTAACAAATCCCAAACCCTAGTAAGTAGGAAATAAGTATCCACACTGGTAAATAAGTTAAAATAAAACAACATTCAAACTACACATAAGGAACAAAACCCACTCATAAATCTCTATTTAGGCTTAATAAACTAAATTATTAATTTCCAGCCTTTATTTAATTCAAAGGAAGGCTTTTACTTCTCAAACTTTTACTTTTACCAACAAAAACAAATGATAACCTAATTTTCAAAACCCCCTCTTCAATTTTTTAGTCTCACTTTTTCTTCCAAAATTTTGAATAAAAATAAAAACCGTAGGGTATTTACAAGTTTTGTAAAATATTGTACAAACGTTTGCTGAATAGAAGTTTATTCGAGAGCCGTAAGATCCACACTTTAGCTAACCAATAATCATAAACAAAATTCTTTTAAAATAGAATAGTTACCATTCGGCTCAAAATCAAAATGCATAATTATATTCATATTCACGGAAGAGTTATAATGGCCAAGTTTTTACGCCGAGAAAGTTGCAAACAAGAAATTTCAGTTTTAAAAAAAAAATTACAAACCCTGGAATATAATAGATCATTCCTCATTCGAACATACAAGAGCCGTACTCTTTTTTATATATATAGAATCCCTAAGGATGAATTGCAGGAATAGATCATTCCTCATTCGAACATACAAGAGCCGTACTCTTTCAGAGACAAATACAATCAAGTTATAAGATTTTACGCCACAAGAACCATCAACATCACTGCAACCTCAGTCAATGAAGGGTACCCATGTTAAAGTAAAGGATTAACCAAATCCTTTTCTCGCTCACTCCTCCCAGCTCAAGCAACGCTTGAAGCTGACGACTATTCTTTTTCTGAGATTTTCTACCTGTCAACATTTTTGGTAAACGTTAAATAAATTATAAGCAATTTTAGCGAGGTAATTTATAATTAAGAGCAATTGCTGGAGGTTCACGCCACTGACCTCCACTTAGCTCTATGTGAATGGAAGCCTAAAGGCGACGACGATGGCGAGATACCTAAGTGCAAACCCTCCTAATGCAGCAACAAACAAATGTAGAATATTGTTAACACCAAGTGCTCATTATAATGGCGAATAACCAGGGTAGATCCTAAGTGACAAGTGTAGCAGGGACCGAAAAGGCCAAGGCCTGTCGGCTCTTTCCTCCACCCCAAACTTTCAACCGATGGAAAACAGAACCGCGTGTTTAGGGCAACTTGGGTTTTTATATGTTTAGGGTTTACGCCAAACACTCCTTCCATCGAGTTTCCTCCACGTTTAATCCACTATCGTGGAGATATTTTTAACTTCGATATAGTTTACCTGTTTGGAATCATCGCATATCTGTCAAAGCATTTCCCCTTTATTTGTTAAACCAACCAAATGATGTGTTTAGAAAGTTTGAGATAGTGTATATCTAATCGCTTGGTAAATTTTGAATTGGGAAAATTTGTTATCATCATGCATCTTTATATGCATAGGTTAGAACGAATTTACATGCAATATTTATTTTGTTATCATCATGCATCTTTATATGCATAGATTAAAACGAATTTACATGCAATATTTATATTGTTATCATCATGCATCTTTATATGCCAAGGTTAAAACGAATTTACAAACAATATTTATATATATTTTAAACCATATACTTTATATAAGTAATAACATTATTTTACGATAAGAATTTTTATAAATCCTTTGATAAGTTAAATCTTGGTACTAGAGTATAGTGTGGATATAAATTATGCTTTGTATACATGCCTTTATTTTTGTTTAAGTTATGCATAAAATTTTCTAAGTCTAGGTTAGCTGGTGTAGTGTTAAATTAAGTTCCGAGCCAAATATAAAGTAAAGGGACTAAGCCAATGAAAAGGCTAATAAATGCAAATAAAGAAAAAAAAGTGAAAGAGATCGTAAAAAAAGAGTGCATATATGGGTGACCCATGACAACACTTCCTTCTAAGGCACACATGTGGAGTAAACATCTTAAACCCTAACTCTTAAGTTAAGGGTAGACCTATCACACTCAGTTGCTATGATGGTTAATTTGCAAAGACCCCTTTCTTTTCCTAAGTACACAAACTTAATTTAAAATGAGAATGTTAGGACTTTTAAATTATGCTTTGTATACATGCCTTTATTTTTGTTTAAGTTATGCATAAAATTTTCTAAGTCTAGGTTAGCTGGTGTAGTGTTAAATTAAGTTCCGAAAACAAAAATTTAAAATGAGAATGTTAGGACTTAAGTATGTCCTAGGCATTATCAGGGAGAAATGGTATATTTATAAAGCATAAAAGAAAGTAATAGGGTTCCAATACTTTAAACAACCAAAAGCATGTCATTGTTTACAACCCGTATAACTTATCACTTACTTGTTAAAATAGACAAGCACACTACCAACTCCATTTTTCTTGTTAGATAGATTAATCATAGTTACACGACTAGGCTTGTCTTACACTTCAAATTTAATAGACAAAAAATAAAGTTAAGTTTTTTCTTCCTTACTCTTTTAGTATTATGAACTCTAATTCATACCTCGTAACTTGGAAGTAGAAATTGCCTATTAAAGATCTGTACAAGCATTGAATATGCATTATCTTGAGAAATCTAAGTAAGCCTTGGAAAATCTCAAGCCCCTTTAGTAGGACAATAGAAAAACTATGAGCATCATACAATTACTGTAACATAAACAACTTTTCTAATTTCATGACGTCCTAGCTCATTAACTTACAAGACTGAAAAAAAATCAACACAGTTTGAATACTATTATTAGCAGGTGTTTATAGGTGTATAAGTATTTCTAAAATATTTAGTTTCATTTTGTTAAGAATACTAACTTCTAAGTTCCTCTTAGTGTACTTCTCTATAAACTAGCTGTTTAATAAATTTGTGGTAGTTGTTAAACTAGTGTATTTACGCTTGTCTTTAACATCAAATGTCACAAAGAAAATTTTTAATTTTTTGTGAATTCTTGGGTTGTTGCATGTGGTATCAGAGCGTGCGTTAAGATAGTAGGCCTAAAGTGGCTCAGCGCACTTAAAGAAAACATAAAAATAAAGTATGAATATTGATTTATGATTTTAATGTTGTTGTACATAATACTTTTTGGATTCGATTTGCAAGTATGGAAGGACTTGAAGTTTATGCTAAAGAGAGGTCCCCGTTAAATGAAAAAAATAACTTCAAAAGAGAACGTGTTAAAGAATATATAACCAATAATTCATCAGAATTGTTGCAAACCGTTAAGGATTTAAAAACTGAAATGGAAATTGTTAAGAAAGAAAATGAGAAAATCTTAAGAGCTTAGGAGGAGTTGAATCAAATACTTTTGGAAAATTTTTCTAATGGATAAAGGGATAAAAAATAGAACCTCACAATACGTCCTATCAACATAAGAGTAAAAGGAAAAAATACATTAAAATGGAAAGCAATTATTCTTCTGAAATTAAAAGTAACTCATAGAGGGAGAAACATCAATATTCTAGTGACATTAGTGAGAGTAATTACCGCTCTAAGAAGAATATGTACAAGCCTTATGAAAAGATTTATGGAGAATTTAAAATATTAAACCACAAACTTTTAATGGAGTAACGTAAGAAGGAGAGGAAGCTGAAGCATGGCTGTGTGGAATGAAAAAGTATTTTAAGATATATAGCTATTCTAATAAGTTAAAAGCAAGAATGACAATTTATAATTTAACTGGAAAAGCTGACATTTGGTGGTAGGACATAAAATGAGTTAAATACATAAAAGAGAATACTATAAACTAGAGCAGTTTTAATAAGTACTTTAAAAAAAAATTTCTGTCAGAGCAATATTACGAAGAATGGGATAAATAATTTTATGACTTAAGGTTGGGAACCATGAGTATGAAAGAGTTAAATAGTAAATTTTTGAGCTTACTGCGATATGTGCCCTATATTGTTGATGAAAAACCTGAGGTACAATGGTTTCTAAGTTATTTAACTTTTCATATTAAGGACAGAATTGAGTATGATAATCCTAAGACCCTTTAAGAGGCCATGTGAAAAGCAAATTTTTGATATGAGCAGAACTAAAAAAGGGAGAACATGCCAAATTGGAAAGAAAAAAGGTCTAATAATTTTGAACAAAGAAAGAAAGGTTTCACACCTAATATAAATTTTGGACATTATAATTCACGTAAAATTCCTAAGAAAATTTTTCAAGGAAATAATTTCAAAGGTAACTCACAACAAAACCCTACTGTCACAAGGAGTAAAGAGTTCACAAATAATCACAACAACTATGTTAAAAATAATGAATGAAAGGAAAAGGTAAAATGTTGGGAATGTGAGGGACCTCACTATGCATCAATCTACCGTGATAGAAAGAAGACAATCAACAACATTCAAGCTATTCAGGAAGAATTAATGGTTGGTGACTTGGTGAGAGGGATTCCTAGGATCAATGCAGCATTGGAAAACAGACAAGCTAAATATCAGACTTCCATGGTGGAAATAGAAGGTATGTTGAACCATAAACTCATTTCTATTTTAATTGACCCAGGGGCTACCCTGAGTTATGTCTCTCCTATTGTAGTAGAGAAAAATAAGTTACCAGTAGAAAAATTTGTAAAGTGATGGCTGCTTCAATTAGCGACAAGAGAAAAAAGAAAAGCAACTGATTTTGTGAAGAATTGTACATTATTTATGAGTTAGTTTGAAACTTCTGTGAAACTTAATGTACTTCCATTAGGCTCCTATGATGTATTAATTGGAATGGATTGGTTAGAACAACATCAAGTAGTGTTAAACTATTTTGATAAAGCATTTACCTGTTTAAATGATGAAGGAGAAATGGTAACAGTAAAAGGAATCCCTAGGAAATACGCAATCAGACATATTTCTACCTTACAACTAAAAAGGGTTGTTCAGAAGGGATGTAGAATTTTTTTTGTAACTATAACTAATGAAGAAAACATTAATAAAGAAGATAAACTAAAATTAGAGGAAATACCAATTCTCAGTGGTTATTCAGATATATTTCCGTAGGAGATTCCACGATTTCCTCTGAAAAGAGAGTTGGATTTCACTATTGAGCTGGTACCTGGTGCGGTGTCTAACTCAAAGGCACCTTACTGGATGAACATCTTGGAGCTTAATGAACTAAAATCACAATTAAAGGAACTAATTAATAAAAGGTATATAAGACCAAGTGTGTCTCCTTGCGGAGCACCAGTCATTCTCGTTAAAAATAAGGATAGTACTTTGCACTTATGCATTGACTATCGCCAACTTAATAAGATGACAATTAAAAATAGATACTCTTTGCCCCGTATAGATGACCTTTTTTATCAGTTGCATGGAGCAACAGTTTTTTCAAAAATTGATTTAAGATCGAGTTATCATCAAGTCTGGATCAAGGATGAGGAGATTTTCAAGATGACTTTTAGGACCCTATATGGTCACTATGAGTTCATTGTTATGCCGTTCGGGCTCACTAATGCCCCGACAATCTTCATGTGTTTAATGAACAACATATTAAATAAATATCTCAATAAATTTGTAGTAGTTTTTATTGATGATATTCTAATCTATTCTGAGACTAAAGAAGAGCATGATGAACATTTAAAAATTGTTTTACATTTGTTAAGGGAACATCAGCTTTATGCCAATTTCAGTAAATGTGACTTATTTAAAGATAAAATACAATACTTGGGTCATGTAATAACTAAAGATGGGATCTCAATTGATCGAGATAAGATAACAACAATTGAAAAATGGTCGGTCCCAAAGGATGTGACTAATGTGTGGTCATTCATGGGAATCACTATATATTATCAAATATTCATCGAGGGTTTCTCAAGGATCAAAAATCCAATAACTTCTCTACAAAAGAAAGGAAAGAAGTTTGTATGGGATCAAAAATGTGAAGATAGTTTTAAGAAACTAAAACAGTTATTAACCACTGCACCGATTTTAAGAATTGAAGATCCTAACAAGGACTTTCTTGTATGCATTGATGTATGAAACGATGGCCTTTGTGGGGTCTTAACTCAAGAAGGACACGTAATAGCGTACAAGTCTAGAAAAATTAAAATTCACGAGAGAAATTATGCTACATACGATCTAGAATTGGTTGTCATAATACATGCATTAAATATGTGGCTCCATCACTTGATTGAGATAAAATTTACTTTAATGACAAATAATAAAAGTTTAAAGTATCTGTTTGATCAACCAAATTTAAACGCAAGGCAAGCTAGGTGGCTAGCTTTCTTTAGCGAGCACGATTTCGAGATCCAAAATATCAAGGGGAAGGAAAATAAAGTAGCTCATGATTTGAGCAGAAATGCAAGATTAAATTTTATGGAACCAATCAGTACTTATAAAACATATTTAGAAGATCATCTCGAAGAAGGAATAAAATTGGATGAAAATTACCAAAAATTGCAAGATAAAGTGGCGAAAAATGTAACTGAAGGTTTAAGAATAGGTTGCAGTCTAAATGAAAAGGGGTTAATACTTTATAAAAACATATTGTATGTACCTAAATTTAATTTACTAATCTTAAATGAAATACATAAGACTCCCTATTTGGGACACCCTACGGTTATCAAAAGACAATAACTATGTTACAGAAATATTACTTTTGGTCGAATATGAAGAATGAGTTGGCAGAATATATTGCTAGATTCTTTGAATGCCAACAGGTTAAGACTGAACATCAGCATCGAGTCGGTCTATAACAACTCTTACAATTCCTAGCTATAAAATATTGTACAAATACAAACCCTAAGGTATTTACAAGTTTTATAAAATATTGTACAAAATTTTACTCAACAGAATTTCCTTCAAGAGTTGTAAGCTCCACACTTTAGCTAACCAATAATCATAAACATAATTCTTTTAAAATCAAATAGTAACCATATGGTTCAAAAACAAAATGCATAATTACAACCATATTCATGGAAGAGTTATAATGGCCGAGTTTTTACGCCGAGTAAGTTGCAAACAAGAAATTTCAGTTTTAAAACAAAATAAATTTTACAAACCTTGGAATATAAATAGGTAATTCTTAATTCAAACATACAAGAGATGTAACTGTAGTAGGGATTTCTCCCTTGCTGCAGGGAAAAAATGTCTACCTTCCATCTATAGGATGGAAGGATAGGTTCTTGGGGATGAATGCATAAAATGAACAGAAACGAAATAGACACGAAATAAAGAACATAAAAGAGAGAAATGGATGGAAACCCCTGTGTAAACATAGTTAGGGTTTAGCTCCTATAGCCTATAAGAACATGTTAGAAGCCGAAATACCTGCAAAAACATGTTAAACAATAAACCTGAAAATAAACAATGGATTAGAAAAAACCAAATAAACAACACAAACAACAAGCTATACCTTCTCTTGATGGAATGGGCCACCGTGACCTAGCTTGGAGAAGCACCTCTCTTGGAAGGGCGAGCTATGGCTCAAAGGAAGGATGGAGGAGAGGGAGTGTGGGTGGCTTGAGAGACAATGGGTCTCAAGGCATCCAGTCGGGCAGCATAACAGTAAGCAAGGGAAAAGTGTTTCGAGAGTGACCACCACCCCTTTATTTATAGCTTTTTGGGTGCTTTTTAGGGTTTTACGCCCCTTGTTGGGGATTTAGCCCCTTTTTAGGGCTTTTAGTCCCTTTCTCCCTCTCTTTAGCTCCTTTTGGGTTTTTCAGCTCCTTTGAGGGCTTTTAGCCTCTTTTTGGAGGCTTTAGCCCCTAGGAAACTATTTAGGCTTTTTTGTGGGTTTTTAAGCCCTTTTGCTCATTCTTAAGTCTTTTTGAGGGTGTGGGGGTCTAATGGGTTAAAATGAGGGTCGTGCATGGGTGTCCTTAGGTGGTGTAGGCCTGTAGAGGTGAGTGAGGGATTTTTTGGGTGAACAGTAACTCTTTTTTCTTATATAGAATCCCTAAGGATGAATTGCAGGAATGGATTACAACCTCCATCATTCTTTCAGATCCAAATACAATCTAGCTATAATATTTTACACCATAAGCACCATCAGTATTATTGCAACCTTGGTCAATGAAGGGTACCCAGGTTAAAAATGAGGCTTACCCAAATCCTTTTCTTCCTCACTCCTCCCATCTCAAGAAATGCTTTAAGCTCATGACTATTTTTTTGCCGAGATTTTCTACATGTCAACATGTTTGGTAAACGATAAATAAATGATAAGGAATTTTAGCAAGGTAATTTATAATTAAGAGCAAGTGTTGGAGGTCCACACCACTTAGCGCTGTGTTAATGGGAGCTTAAAGATGATGATGATAGCGAGAGACCTGAGCTCAAACCCTACTAATGCAATGACAAACAAATAGTGAATACTGTTAACACCAAGTACTAATGGTAATGGCGAATAACCACAGTCGATCCTAAGTGACAAGTGTAGCAGAGACCGAAAAGGTCGAGGCCTATTGGTTCTTTCCTCCACCCCAAACTTTCAACTGATGGAAAACAGAACTGCGTGTTTAGGGAAACTTGGGTTT
Source organism: Pseudotsuga menziesii (assembly GCA_001517045.1). Classification (NCBI taxonomy): domain Eukaryota; kingdom Viridiplantae; phylum Streptophyta; class Pinopsida; order Pinales; family Pinaceae; genus Pseudotsuga; species Pseudotsuga menziesii. The sequence continues at coordinate 144,654 of LPNX010630092.1, forward strand.
TTATGTGTTTAGGGTTTATGCCAAACCCTCCTTCCATTAAGTTTCCTCCACGTGTAATCCACTATCATGGAGATATTTTTAACTTTGATATAGTTTACCTATTTGGCATCACCACAAATCTCTCAAAGCATTTACCCTTTATTTGTTAAACAAACCAAATGATGTGTTTATAATGTTTGAGCTAGTGTATAACTAATTGCTTGGTAAATTTTGAGTTGGACAAATTTGTTATCATCAAGCATCTTTATATGCATAGGTTAAAACGAATTTACATGAAATAATTATTTTGTTATCATCATGCATATTTATATGCATAGGTTAAAGCGAATTTACATGCAATAATTATATTGTTATCATCATGCATCTTTATATGCCTAGGTTAAAACGAATTTACATACAATATTTATATATATATTGTAAACCCTATATTTTATATAAGCAATACCATTATTTTAGGATAAGAATTTCTATAAATATTTTGATAGTTAAATTTTGGTACTAGACTATAGTGTGAATATAAATTATGCTTTGAATACATGCCTTTATTTTTGTTTAAGTTATGCATAAAATTTTGCAAGTCTAGGTTAGCTGGTGTAGAGTTACACTAAGTTCCAAAAGAAAAAATTAAGAATGAGAATGTTAGGACTTAAGTATGTCCTAGGCGTTATTAGGAATATATGGCATAATTATAAAGCATAAAAGAAAGTAATAGGGTTCTATTACTTAAAACAACAAAAAGCATGCCATTGTTTATAACCCATATAACTTATCACTTACTTGTTAAAATGGAAAAGCACACTACCAACTCTAGTTTTGATGTTAGATAGATTAATCATAGCTACAGGACTAGGAGTGTCTTACACTTCAAATATAATAGACAGAAAATAAAGTTAAGGTTTTCCTTCCTTACTCTTTTATTCTTCTGAACTTTAATTCATACCTCGCAACCTGGAAGTAGAAATTACCTGTAAAAAATGTGTACAAGCATCGAATCTGCATTAGCTTGAGAAATCTAAGTAAGTTGTGTGAAAACCTCAAGACCCTTCAGTAGGACAATAGAACAACTATGAGCATCATACACTTACTGGAACATAAACAGTTTATCTAATTTCATTACGTCCTAGCTCATTAACTTACAAGACTAAAAAAAATCAACACAGTTTCAATACTATTATTAGTAGGTGTTTATAGGTGTATAAGTATTTCTCAAATATTTAGTTTCACTTAATTAAGAATACTAACTTCTAAGTTCCTCTTAGTGTATTGTCCTATAGATTATATGTTAAATAAACATGTGGTAGTTGTTAAACTAGTATATTTAGGCTTGTCTTTAACATCAAATGTCACAAAGAAAAGTTTTAAATTTTTGTGAATTTTTGGGTTGTTACATGCTTGCTTGTGTTGGGAGTGGACCCTGAAGCACATGATTGATGAAATGCTTTTTGTTGAGCGAGAAGCTCTGGAGCACATGAGTAATTGATGTTTGTGTTGAGCGAGAAGCTTTGGAGTACATTATTACTTATATCTGTGTTGAGAATGAAGCTCTAGAACACATGAAAAGATAAATTGGAATGTTGGGCATAAGCCCTTGAGCCTTCCATGTTGATGTTGAGAATAAGCTCCGAAACATTGGACCCTTCACCATTGTATCCCTAGGTGTATCGTACAAGTACATCCTAGTATTAGTGTTGAGTGAGGAGCTCTGCAATTACAGTAAGTTTGTAACTCCCTTTTTTTTAGCGTTTAGTATGGGATCTGGTAAGCACCAGGAGTTACTAAAAATAATTAATTAAATCGAGTGAAAATAACTCGAGAAAAATATTGATCTCATATAACTTATTTATAAGTGATTAAATGAAATTTTGAATTTCTGTATTCTCATCAATTACTGAAGAACTACCATGTTATACGAGGGAATCCAACATCCAAGGATGTTTAGAGTTCCCTAGCCTAGGATACCTAACCTCCTACCTACTGACCTTAATGAAGAAAGTGTCATAAGTCTAGGGATCATAATATATGATTCCCAAAGACAAATGTTAACAAATAATATATTATTATATATTTTATACATGATATGTATAAAAAGTACGCATAGTAATAATATTAATCATGTAAGAAAGAAGGAAAAGGTCCATTTATTATTACTACTACTAAGAGAAGATTAAATAGTATAATACCTACAAAAGTCTAATTAGGAACTAGTTACAAGTTCCTAAATTAAAATATTAAAAGTACCTAAATTAAATAAGAAGGGTTAAATGAAGAAATCAAATGATTCTTGATTTAACTGCTTCTTTGACTGAAAAGTATTTCTATAAAGTCCCAAGCCAAAGAGAGTCTTGGGGATCTCCTCTATCTTTTTGGAGTCATTATTCTACCTAATTATTCTGAAGAGAGTTCTTAGAGAACATTTTCCTAAGAGGAAAAAGGAGAACTGATCCAAGCCTAATATACTAATTAGGGAAGCCTCACATTAGGATCTCTAAGCTACTTTCATGTTGGAACCAGCTCGGGGGGGGTTCGGATTAAAACCAAGAATGGTTCTGGGTCATGGTTTGGTGGAACGTGGTAGTTCCCAAGTGATTCGTCTGTCTATACAGAGGGCGGATCTTCATGTGAATTGTTAATGTTGGGTAATTGAGTGTGTAGGTTCCATCCATCACAGGAGCTTCACTTTTCAAGTATGGGGTTCTCAACTACCTATTTCATTTCCTATAATAAGTGCTGGCTAGATTATGCAAGTGTTTATATTATATGTTCTAACCCTATGTGCTTTTGTTTCTCTATGTCAAATTATTTTAAGGTTTACATTTTCAATTATAAACCATAGGTTGTAAGTTATTTCATGTGCCAGAATTATCAAAGGTTTTGTTCTTTAAGTTTTACATCTATAATTTAATTCATGTTTAAAGATTTATCAAGGGTTTTGTTCTTTCCATATTAGTTCTGTCACTTCTCTTCTGCAACTTAAAGTTTTTTCTTTTAAAACTTAGGTTTTATTTATAAAAATGGTGCCTATATATTTTTTTCTGGTTAGGAACTATACCAACAGATTTCATATTTCCAGTAGAGATTTGCTTACAAGTAAAAAAAAAAATAGTTTCAGGACAAGCTTTAAGCAAACTAAATTATAGATTATAATAAACTCATATATTAAATAGAATCTAATAAATACTTTATATATATTATATCACGTATAAAACAGAACTGTAAATACTAATTTAATAATACTATAAACTAATGTAGGGGTTTTTCGGAGAATCTGCAGTAGTCATTTTGGAAGTTGATGTTTCAATTCCGAATCAGGAACCAAAAACCCCTACATTAATCTACCTCACCGCAAAAAATTACAAACTGATAATAATATAAACATTATCACTTTCCACTAACCAAATAAATATCACAAATCAATTAACAGTCCTAGTATCGAGACCATATAAATGGTCCACAAATTATAACATTAATACTATCTACATCTACAAAATCATATGGAGTAATGTTATTATCAACATTATAAAACGATTCCATAAATAACCATTCAGACCATCTAACATTATAATCCACATTATAGAAATCGCATACCATAAAACACAATGTCCAATGTAATAAAACCAGAAAATATTAAATACACAGGAATCATTTAAAAACCCAAGGTAATTGTATAGAGGTCGCACGATCGAATCTTGTGGGCACTTAAGCCCAAATTGCATCCATAAACATTATCACCACTATACCCAACCTAGGATCGAATCCTGTAGGGTCATTTCCTTTACAAAAACACAATGACGTTTTCCTGTAGGATTCAATATATTTTTTCTACCTCATATCAACACATTTCAATAATCAAAATCCATGCTACATACAAAGTATATACACAGGATCAAACATTAATAATCCATTCTTTACACAGAGGCCGTAAGACCCATTATTAAAATATACACGTACTCACCTATGGCCCTTGGCCTCATACTTAACCACACATTTAATTAAAATGGTATAAAATACTATCAAAAAATAACCAACGACAACGTTCTCCAATGAATGGTTTACACCCACAATTGTCATTATATTTCATTTCTGCATCATAATTATAACAGTAAGTATGCACCCATTTATGCTATCGCAGCTACAATAGTGAGTACGAATTCCATTCACAGCATGGCCCCAATCCATAACGCTATCACCCATTGTCATCCTTACAAACAAAGTAAATAACAAAGGAGAATTCATACAATCGACAAGATCAACAACCACATAAATCAAACGCAACACATATTCATAAACCGGTCGTTGTAATTCATTAAAGAGTTTATACAGTCGTTTTCTTATGACCTTGCACCATTGCAAGCAATGTTCTTACCCATGGCCAGTATCATAACCAAAACATTAATTACAAAATACACAGAGCTTGTTAAGAAGTTACCCATGCCTTTTTCGCTACATAGAGTGCCCATTAATAAATCTGTTTACATCTAAATGATTCAAGCCAGAAGAAAAATGAAAACCCCAACTAATGAAACCCCAATTCCTTTAGCATTCCAAAAGCAGAGCTCTTTTAAGATATAATCAAAACCCCCCCAAACCCAAACGCACCCATTGGAACCATACTCAAGCAAACCCAACCAAGAAAGAGTGACAACTCAGTCATAACCAAAAATCCAAGAGGTGACAAGTGAATCCCTGTTCAACATGATTACCATAAGGGTATGGATTTTCCCATGCCCTTTCCCTCGAGCTAGGAACTATGCCTTTCCTAGCCACCCATGTAACCTACAACCACATAACGAGATCCACGATGAGAAGTATGATATGTTAAACAAGATAAAACAAGAAACTCATGCTATGAAACCAAGCCATTATCATACCTGTCTTCTAAGCCATCGAAATCGTTCCCTTCATACTGAACAATAGAAGAGAGCAAGAAACAATGCTGTGAAATGACCAAACTAACGCTAACCAAACTAACGCTTGGGCCAAGCCCTAAGCGTGGTTTCCCCTCTTCCCAAGGCGTATTGATAGCACCACCCTAGCCACCATTAATGCACATTAGACCCATAATCGTATAGTCTATGGACTATATTGCAAACTTGTCACCCAAATAAACATAAGGCTTGAAATATTGCATGCATCGAATACTTTAGCCTTTAATCCTTAAGACCATATGCATAAACTACTTAGTCTTTAAGCCCTAATACCATGGCATATGAAATATACCATGGAATATTTTTTAAAGCCAAATTTCTTACAAAAGTATGACAAACTTTAAAATAAACATATATAAAAATATGTTAGGACATGAACATGTCTTAAAACCTTTATACCATAGTAAATAAGTAGCACATAAATAATGAATGTGTGCCACGTAGATAATAAGTGCCGTAGGACCCGTCACTATAATAATGTCGTAATAGTCACAATTTTAAGGAGTATAATATTATTAGGATAGATCTGCTAAGATGTGCGCTAGTAACTCAAATAATTGGCTTACCTGTTCGGCTTGTTATAAACAGTTTTCCAACACTAAGTGAACCCACACAGAAAAAGGGTGAAGTGAATTAGTTCAAATAGAGCTAAGGAAGCCCACTAGGACAAGTAGAAAATATTACCTCTCACACGGTTACATGGGAAACTAGTCTCGCCACTCCACCTGTTTATCCATTAACAAAGTTAAATCAGAATCATGTATACGACAATGAAAACATGAGATAATCAATGAAGTACATAATCAAGTATCTAACATACACAACAATGTGTAACCATAATAAAGGCATATTAATCAACATTACGACATCATAATTAAACATAATAATAATCACATCTAAAAGTGAGGAAGAAGGATGTAAGAACAACTTACGACAAAAAACAGTATAAATAGAGTATGACACATTCCGCAAGTCCAATAATGTCCAACATAGGTTGTTTTGACTAGCCTAATAATTTTGTTTTTTTTCAAATTTTGGGGACATTACAAGTGGTATCAGATCCTAGTTTCAACATTAAGAGACCTAATGGGAGTACCAGACATTCATTGCAAGGAAAATAAAGTATGTTTTAAATTTTTGTTCCCTAACATAAATTTTCATGTTATTAAATTTTGCAATTTCAAGAATTTTTACAGAACAAGTTCAGATCATGACTACTGAAGAAGATAACAACCGACAAGGGAATATGAACACCCACACCTAGGAAAAAGAACTGGTGCTGGAGCTGAATTCTTATATTATGAAAACCACACGCAGTCTCCAAGTAGAATTGCAAAGTTTTAGAGATGATAGTCTGAATGAAAGAAAAGAACAACAAGTAATTAATGAAGCATTGATGCGAAATATTATGGGATGAATCCCGTAGGGAAAACCCACTCATTCCAAAAATAGGTTCAAGAAGGAACCTTATCATAAATATGAAAGCAAATTACGAAAAGAAGGAGAAGAGGCACATACCCTTGAACCTAGAGAAGAAGATTATCACAGTCCTTCTAGTAATTACTCTCTTTCTCCATGCAAAAAGAAACAAAGAAGCGATGACAATATTCAGGGGGAATTCAAAAAAATAAGATCCCCAACATATGAAGAGGAAGTGAACATGGGGGAGAAAGATGAAGAATGGTTGTTGGGTATGAGAAAATATTTATGAGAACATAACTACTCTAGCGAGATGCATTAGAGGAAATTTCAATTTAAAGTGGGCCTTCCGAAAATAATACAAATTCCATGTCATCATGTATTAGCCAATCAAAATGATTAAAATTAAAAAATGGAGCACCTCTTAAACAATATTTTAATATAAATTTGGGGATAGGCATCATAAAAAAAACTACTTTTTTTGTTCGTATTTTTGATGTATCTCCCTGTGTTTTTACTCAAATTTCGATCGCGAGAACTCGTTGGATTTGGAATTAACTTCTGAATCCAATGGGTACCCACTAGGCATATTTTTTACAGGCCCCTCTACCCCAAAAACAAGAAATACTTGAAAAAATGTGCTGATGATGTCATCACCACGTTGTTTCAGGTATTTCTTGTTCTCGGGGTAGCGAGGAACGTCAAAAGTATCCCAAGTGTGTACTTGTTGGATGAAGAATTTAATTCTGCATCGAACGAGCTCTCCTAATCGAAATTTGAGTAAAAACACAGGGAGATATGTCGAAAATATGAACAAAAAAATAGTTTTTTTCTTTTCTTCTTCCAAAATTAATAAATATTATTTTATTATTTTAACTATTATTTTATTAATTTTCCTTAGGAGGCCCATTTTGAGTTAAGATTTCCTCTAATGAATGCTCGGATGGCCATCTATAATTTAAATGGAAAATTAGCAAGATGGTGGAGAGATTTGAAACATACCAAGAAAGATGAGTTAAGATAAATATGCCGGAGTAACTTCCACAAAATATTTCAAGAAAAATATATGTTGGAAAGGTTCTTCGACATAAAGGTGAAAGAGTTTCAAGAGCTACGTATGGGATCCATGAATATGGATGCTTTTATTAACAAATTTCTAGATTTGTTACATTATGTGCCATACATCAAGGACAAAAAGGTAAAGATCCAATAGTTTTTGGGATGTCTTCCTCCCAACTTTTGGGAAAGGGTTGAGTTCAACATGCCTAAAACCTTGGACACCACATTGCACAAAGCTAGGATCTACTATGAGCATGGACAACTAAGGAAAGAGATCATGAACATAAATATATACAAGTCTAAGAACTTCATTGACAACCGCAAACCAGGTGTTAAGCCACCCCAGTGCAGGAAACAGAATAACAGTTTTCCTGTGAACAAGATGTACTAGCTCAAAATGATAACAAGGTAATAGCATCTAGGGGAGCCAATTCTATCCCACTACAGATTAAATGCTAGAAATTCAATGGGACTCATTATGGCCGAGATTATAAGAACAATATCAATGGGGTCTTGCACAACTTACAAGAAGAACCAAAAAAAGAGTACATAGTTGGAACACCACGAATTTATGCAGCCTTGGATGGCCAATAGGAAGAACATCATACCACCATGGTTGAGATAGAAGGTAAAGTCTTGAACACTTATATTTCAATATTGATTGACCTCGATTATTGTCGGAGCTATGCATCACCTAAAATTGTTAATGTATGCAAACTAGGCAAAGTGAAACATGATAACCCTTGTATGGTACAATTAGCCACAAGTATGAAATGAAAAGTTTCAGAAATAGTTAAAGATTGTGAAGTAAACCTGAATGGGTTTCCAATGAATGTAAACTCGAAACTCCTACCCTTAGGATCATATGATATACTTATCGGCATGGACTGGTTGGAACAACACCATGTCATGCTTGATTTCTTACACAAGTCAATCTTGTGTACATATAGCCAAGGGAATCAAGTGAAGATTCAAGGTGTACCAAATAAAGTTTTGGTAAGGAAGATATCTTCCTTACAAGCAAAGAACTGCATTAGAAAAAGATGCAGTTTGTTTGTAGTAAATATCTAAGACATAAAGGCTAAGAGAGAACAATGCATAAAGGATTTTCTTGTTCTTATAGAATTCAAGGGCGTGCTTCCTGAGGAAATACCTGGATTACCTTTGAAATGAGACCTAGAATTTTCCATAGAAATGACACCAGGATCAATTCTGGCTTCCAAAGCCCCTTACCGCATGAGTCCACCAGAGTTGGTGGAACTCAAACTACAGTTGCAGGAGTTGATAGAAAAAGGAAATATCTGACCAATTGTGTCCCTTGGGAGCACCGATACATTTTGTAAAGAATAAGGATGGTATGATGTGGAGGTGCATCAATTACTATTAGCTTAACAAGATGACTATCAAGAACCGATACGCACTCCCTAGGATCGATGAATTTTTCGATCAAGTAGGAGGAGCCAAGATATTTTCAAATATTGACCTATGATATGGGTACCATCAGGTACGGATTCGCGACAAGGATATTCAAAAAATCACCTTTTCTACAAGGTACGAACACTACAAGTTTGTAGTAATGTCATTCGGGTTAACCAATGCACCTTTGAACTTTATGTGTATGATGAAAAGTATATTCAGTAAATATATGGATAAATTTGTTTTGGTCTTCATAGACCACATCCTAGTTTACTCTAAGAGTAAAGAGGAACATGAAGAACACCTTCGCATAGTACTATGGGTGTTATGAGAACAACAATTGTATGCCAAGTTTAGTAAATGTGATTTTTACGAACCATAGATACAGTACTCAGGGTCACATTATCTCCGAGACAGGGATAACAGTGGACCCAAAAAATATTAGAGCCATAGAAGACTTGCCTACCCCTACTAGTGTCACCGACATTGGGTCCTTTTTGGGATTAGCCAGATATTATCGAAATTTCATTGAGAACTTCTCAAGAATAGCTTGTCCCATGACTGCTTTGCAAAATAAGGAAAATAAGTTCCTATGGACGACCAAGTGCGAGGAAAGTTTTCAAAGCTTAAGAAACTTTTGACGACTTCATTGATACTGAGAATTGCAGATCCCGATGGGGATTTCATTGTTTGCACGGTTGCAAGCAAGGAAGGACTCAAAGGATTCCTCTTGCATAATGATTATGCGATCTGTTATGAATCATGAAAGTTAAGGAACATGAGCAGAACTACCCCACACACGACCTTGAGTTAGAAACCATCACCCACGCCTTGAAGATGTGGAGGCACTACCTCATGGGAAATAAATTCCTTCTGAAGACGTACAATATGAGTCTAAAGTATTTATTCGAGCATCTAGATCTGAATGCTAGGAAAGCCATATGGTTGGCTTTCCTTAGCGAGTACCATTTCGAGCTAAAGCATAGTAAGGGAAAATAAAACAAGATTGTTGATGCTTTTAGCTGACGAACTCATATGATATATGAGGTGACTTTAAGTCAAACTGAGTCAGATTTACATGAGAGGATTATAGCAGCCATTGGAGTGGCTAATAGATTTGAACCCTTCTATGTAGAAATCATCAAGAAGGTCCAAGAGGATAGGTTGTTTCAACAACAAAAAGAGTACAAGGTAGAGGAAACAAGACTGCTATGGTCCAAAGCGAGATTGTACATTCCAGAAGGAGGGGACATTCAGTCCAGCATCCTCATGGAATTTCATCGGACACCCTACTCAGGGCATCCAGGATATCAAAAGATGATATTTTCCATTAAGAGACACTTTTTTTGGCCTAATTTAAAGGCTGATATTGCGTTGTTTATCGCGAAACGTTAGGAGTGTCAGCTAGTCAAAGCTGAGCATCAACACCCTTCGGGATTGCTGCAGCCATTACCCATTCCAGAATGGAAGTGGGAGGTCATTTGTATGGATTTTATCACAGTTCTACCAAAAAGTAAGAAACAAAATGATTCTATCTTTGTAGTAGTTGACAAATTGTTAAAAGAAACACACTTCATTCTAGTGAAGTCGACCTACAAGGCAGTACACATTTCTAATATCTTCTTGAAGGATATATTTAGATTGCATGGGATACCCAAGGAAATAATCTTAGATCAAGATACTAAGTTTATCGAAAAATTTTGGAGATATTTGTTCTCCGGATTTGAGACGCAGTTGAACTTCAGTACTGCTTATCACCCCTAGACATATGGGAAAATAGAAAAGGTAAACTAGATTGTTGAGGACATGCTTATGATGTATGTCCTAAACAACCCCACCAAGTGGGAAGATTACATGCATCTTGCATAGTTTGGGTATAACAACGATTGCTAGACTTCCGCCAAGATGAGTCCCTTTGAGGTACTCTATGGATGGAAGTGTAGAACATCATTACTTGGGATATCTCGGTGGATTGGATCATGTTAGGGCCTGATTTATTAAAGGACTTGGAACAGTTGGTTACCAAGCTACATGTGAACCTTAAAGAAGCACAATACCTCCAGAAAAGCTACACAAACAAGAAAATAAAAGATAAATACTATCAAATAGGAGACCATGTCTACTTGAAAATAAAAGAAAAATGAAGCTCGTTGAGCTTGGGAAGGTGCAGTAAGTTAGCACCTAGGTTTTGTGGACTCTTTGAAATACTGCCGAAGAGAGGGCCAGTGGCATATGAACTAGCATTACCTGTGCACATAAGAGTCCATAATGTTTTCCATGCATCATTATTAAAGAAATATGTTTATGATACTAAACATGTGGTTGATTGGTCCTTATTATAGGTGGAACCTGAAGGGGAGTTTTCCCCCAAACCTCTTCATATATTCGACAAGAGAGAGGTGTAGCTTAGGAAGTGTACCATATTCCAGTTAAAAATTCAATGGAAGCACTTCGAAGCCGATGAGGCTACTTGGGAGACTGAAGCCACAATGAGAAAGGGTTACCCCTCCTTGTTTCATGATTTCATTCAGAGTCCCTAGAACACTAGGGGAGTTGTTGTTCTAAGTGGGGAGGGATTTAATATCTCAAATTTCAGACCTAACACTTATGGTCATGAGCCCCGTTGATTAGGATGTTACTTAGATGTTTTATTTTGATCTACTAGGTCAAAGACCCCACTGCATATGAACATGATGATTTTTTTTATATATTGGGTGTAATCCAATTGTTTATGATATATATATATGTTTTCTTATGTTGGGCATGGATCCTGAAGGACACGATTGATAGATGTTTTGTGTTGAGCGAGGAGCTCTTGAGCACATGAGTAATTGATGTTTGTATTAAGTGAGAATCTTTGGAGCACATGAGTACTTACATATGTGTTGAGCATGAACATATGGAACACATTTAAAGATAAATTGGAAGTGTTGGGCATAATCTCTAGATCCTTTCATGTTGATGTTGAGAATAAGCTATGGAACATCGGATCATTGTCCATTATATCCCTATTTGTATCATACAAGTACATCCTAGTATTAGTGTTGAGTGAGGAGCTCTGGAATTGCACTAAGTTTGTAACTCTCTGTTTGTTTTTATAGTTGAGTCTTATCTCTATGGTTGTTTTTTCATTTTTATCCTAGTTTTTTATAGTTTTTGTTTATGATGAGTTCATATCTTTAGTATTACCTTATTCTCTTTTTATACCTTTATGTGTCATGATTTTTTATTTTATTGTGATATCATTTGGAGGCTTAAATCATTTATTATCTAAAGTTATGAACTTATATTAAGAGCAAGAGGCTTTATGAAAGATCAATTATAAATTGGGTTATATAAAGTAGCCGCATTTCTTAGAATATTGCATCACTGCCAGTTGTTATTTATTCATAAATATCATTTTGAAAAAATGTGACAATCAAAACAATGGTATATGGATCTATTTAAATACATGATAAACATTATATATTTGACAGGCTTGGTAGTATGGTTTAAAAGAATCATTATTATTTTTCGAAGGCAGACCTGTCTAAATAATGATTTTATACATCATGTCACTCATTTGCTTTCACAAGTGTTCTTCATATGAAATCGAGGCATTTGATATGATGATTAATGGTACCAATGTTGACAGTTGACAATGATATTTCATATTTCTCTAAAATTTGTTATACTACTGTTTTCGAATTCCATTAGCTCTATGAAGTTGTATTTTAAAGAGTTTGCAGAATGTTGAAAGCAGCAATAGAGGAAGACTCAGATATTGTGGTGAAAAGAAGACCAGGAGGCCAGATTTGGAGACTGGAACCCGATAATACACAATGGATATTGCAATTTCCAAGTTCATCCCAGTTGATGACAAATGTGGGTTGGTTTTCCTTATGTGAAAAGTTGCAGGGTTATCATACATAGGTGACTATGGCCTTCACTAAAAATTACAAGGATGAAGTGGTTTAGCTCAAGAGTTTGAAGATCATGGTGAATGAAGAATCTATTGCAGAAGCAATAGGGGTTCTAGCACAAGGAGAAAGATGGTTTAAGCAGCAGGATTTTCAGGGCAACTATGGTGAGTTCTTGCTGCCAGGGTTTGATAAGTTAGACTGGAAGAATGATATTCATGTAATTAAGATAAAACCCAATTGGAAGATTCCCATGGAAATGGTTCAAAATTATATTACATGGGAAGGTCGCTATGATAGGGTTCTCAAATGTCATTTAAGGTTATTAATGCATCTCAATGGAAGCTTAAAACTCAATCTCCCATTTTATCTATTGAAAAACCTACAAAATATGGTTACATGGGTTCAATCCCATCCAAAACATACTACTTGTTCTGTATACCACCAGGGTTTAATAAAATTATTGTTGATTTCACAATTGAATAGAGAAAGACGAACTTGGGAAAGTTTTCTGTCAGAGTTATGGTTTGAAGAAAAAACCAAAGAAAAGGGTAAAAGGGTAACATAAGACTTGAACCAACAAAAAAAAAATCATGAAGCACAAACAGAACATGTTGCAGTAGAAGCAAAAGGTTTTGTAGAAGAGCCAAACCAAAATAACCTGTTTCCTGAAGTTTCAATTACAGATGAAAACCCTGAAACATTGAGTATGATGTTAAAGAATATAACTTCAAGGAATGAAGAACAATTTCATCTTTTGAATTAGGAAGGCAATGGTTTGAAGCCTAGGACTAGGTTAAGGAGTAAGATGCAGGAAGAAATGGAATTAGTGCATATTCCAAAGAATAGAAATGAAGTCTATGAAGAGATTGTGATGGTAAATGATTCTTTCAGTGAAGAAACTGTACACATGTCCAAGGGTCAATATTGTTTAGATAATGAGAATTTCATTGATGTTTAGGGTGTTGCAGGATCTATACCTAAAATATTTTGCACAAATAAACAGGTGTGTTCAGAAGATTGTTCATTCTCAAAGCTTCCACAAGAAGATGAGATTCTTGTGAAAGAAGAAGCTATTGAAATAGCCCCATAATTGAACCAGATTAAGAAATCTTTGCAGACATATAAGGAGTAAACCAAGTTTTTACAGAGTATTAATGAGAATTTAATGACTGCAAATAAAAGGTTACAAGAGGATTTGGAGGAAAAGGAAGCAGATTATCACAAGTTACTTTCAATATCTAAAGACATCTTGAAAGAGAAGAGAACCATCCACAAGCAGTTTGAACACATGAAGACTCAGAGTAAGTAGGTGCACAATCAAATGGAGAACAAAGATGCTGAGTTTTCCAGATTGAAAAAAAGGTCCCAGGTTTTAAGTGATCTAATTGTCTTGGTAGAGGCTTCTAAAAGTCTTTAGACTTAGAATGAAAGGCATATTTTTGAAAGCAATTAGGGTTTGATAGATGTCTATGTCTATTTCTATTTTGTATTACACTTGTATTAGATAGTTTTAAGAAGATCAAATTTGCTATTTTTGAAGAAATTTGATCCATAGAAATAGGATCTTATAACTATCTCAAAAACTCAAAAGTTTTGTATATAAGGGGTAGTATCTAGATATGAAAGGGTGGAAATTGGAGATCGGAATCCAATTTTGATGTATACTGTATGACATGAAACTCTCTGCATCTTCAATACAGGTTCTACTTTGATATGATTATGGTTATGAGCTGGTTCTGTATTTTTTATGATTTATCTTGTGTGTGGTCCAATAGAATCCATTACATGATTCTTGTAATAAAATACAGTTATATTTCAAACCTTTAGTGACAGAGTCGGATCCATTCCATAAATTTGTGCTCGTATTTTCCCTGTTATTGAATTTTTTATTATATTTTATGTCATACAGCTCTTCAATGGTTATGTGATTTTCCTATATCTTTGATTACATACCAATTCAATTTTGATTTTGATTTTATTGAATTATCTTTAAAATATTTCTCTGAGCTTGAATCCCAATAGTCTAGGTTCAACTTTAGGGATAACAGTAAGCATAGTTATAATATTACTAATGTAAGAAAGAAGGAAAATCTCCATTTATTATTATTATTACTAAAAAAAATTAAATAATATAATACCTACAACAGTCTAATTAGGAACTAGTTAAAAGTTACTAAATTAAAATATTAAAAGTATCTAAATTAAATAAGAAGGGTTAAATCAAGAAATCAAATGATTCTTGATTTGACTGCCCCTTTAACTGAAAAGTATGTCTATAAAGTCCCAATCCAAAAAGAGGCTTGGGGATCTCCTCTACTATTTTGGAGCCATTATTCTGCCTGATTATTCTGAAGAGAGTCCTTGGAGAACATTTTCCTAAGAGGAAAAAGGAGAACTGATCGAGGCCTGATATACTAATTAGGGCAACCTCACCTTATGAGCTCTAAGCTACTTGCATGTTGAAACCATCTTGGGAGGATCTAGATTAAGACCATGAATGGTTCTGGGTCATGGTTGGGTGGAACGTGGTAGTTCCCAAGTGATTCGGTCGTCTATACCGAGGTCATATGTACTTGTGAATTGTTAATGCTAGGTAATTGAGTGTGTAGGTTTCAACCATTAGAGGAGCTTCAATTTTTAGATATGATGTTCTGGGCTACCTATTTTATTTCCTATAATAAGTGCTAGCTAGATTATGCAAGTGTTTATATTATATGTTCTAACCCTATTTGCTTTTGTT
Organism: Pseudotsuga menziesii; assembly: GCA_001517045.1. Lineage (NCBI taxonomy): Eukaryota > Viridiplantae > Streptophyta > Pinopsida > Pinales > Pinaceae > Pseudotsuga > Pseudotsuga menziesii. The sequence goes on from LPNX010630092.1 coordinate 160,115, forward strand.
TCTCCTTGTCAAATTCTTTTAGGGTTTACATTTTAAATTATAAACCCTAGGCTGTAAGTTATTTCTTGTGCTAGAATTATCAAAGGTTTTGTTCTTTCCATATTACTTCTATTTTCTCTTCTATAGCTTAAAATTTGTTCTTTTAAAACTTAGGTTTTATTTCTAAAAATAGTGTGCGTATATATTTTTATGTTTAGGAACCATACCGACAAATTTCATATTTCCAGTAGAGCATTGTTTAAAAGTAAAAAAAAAAAACTAGTTTTAGTTCAAGCTTTAAGCAAACTTAATTATAGATTATAATAAACTAATATAATTAATAGAATCTAATAAATACTTTATATATATTATATCAGGTATAAAACAAAAATTTAAATACTAATTTAATGATACTATAAACCTTATCACTTTCCATTAACCAAATAAATATCACAAATCAATTAACAGTCCTAGTATCGAGACCATATAAATGGTTCACGACTTATAACATTAATACTAGCTACATCTATAAAAGCATAGGTAGTAATGTTATTATTAGCATTATAAAACCATTGCATAAATAACCATTCAAACCATCTAACATTATAATATACATTATAGAAATCGTGCATACCATAAAATACAATGTCCAATGTAATAAAACCATAAAATATTAAATACAGAGTAATCATTTAAAAACCCAAGGTAATTGTACAAAGGTTGCACAATCGAATCATGTGGGAATTTAAGGCCAAATCGCATCCATAACTACCAACATTCACCACTACAACAGACCAAGCATAGAATCCTCTAGGGTCCTTTCCTTTACAAAACCATAGTGACATTTTCCTGTAAGATTTGATACGCGGGGGTGTCATTTCGAGACCAATATGATATCACGTTCGTTCATATTGGGGGATTAAAAACAAAAAATTTATAAACCAATATATTGACCATATAATAAGGGTATAAGGGATTTTATTATTTTTTATATAAATACCCCAATACATTGGGCCTTTTTTATTGCAAATCCATACTATATGGTTTTCCCAGTGGAGGGAGCACAGGGCACGCATCAATCCTGGTATTTTTGGCACGCATGGCTATCCATTGAGTATGAACAAAACACCATGTGATAGCCCAAGTATTTTTATTATAGGAAAATGAGGAGACCATGAAAATTTGTTTTAGCGGCCAGAGACGACCATGGAAACCTCGTCCACCAGGTATGGTTGAAGATCCTTTTTCATTTACAATGCATTTTGGACTGATCATCCTGTTGTGGATGTAGTGTGTAAGGGTATACTGGAACTGAGAATGCCTTACTAGACACTAAAACTTCATCATTTTTTAAAGGGATACAGGACTCTACCCTTCCCCTTCGAGCCGGTGCTAGAAAATGGTCAGAGTAGTGAGGGTAATCCCAATGTAACATAGATCTTCCTATTGTGTTTTTATTTAGTTTTTAATGATGTAGTCTTGGGGAGATAGGACATAAAGGAACAATGCCCTCAACAGGATATAGAATAATTTCTTATGTATGCCTTGGCCAACTCTCTTGACACTTGAGTGCAGTTGCAGAGATTGGGGAACTTCATTCGACTTCACTATTGTAGAAGGATAGGGTATACAAAAGAAATGAAAGAGTGTAAATCATAGATGAATAGACATAAGAGATTAATGGGTTCGAAGCGGACTGGTTGTTTGTAGGATGCTCCCTTTACTCTATTACTATGATTAGAAACCAACGATCATTCACACTATGAGAGAGAAACTGAGCGTCAATAAGAAGTCTCCGTCGATATACAGACTAGCGAGGGTAATCCCATGGTAACGAAGATGAATATACATGATAGATAAATTCTTTTGATTGTATGATTCTTCTTTTGTGATGACCACTATGAGAGAGAAGGGATTTGAGCTTATGAATGGAGAGGTACTGAGAAAGCTTAGAGAGGCATGGGGGATTGAAAACAATATTTACACCTGCAAGCTTAAAGTGTACATGGTTATAGGAAAAATGGCCCTTTGAAGCCATTTTGGATTGTTGGTTGTATGGGCCCTTATCGAGAAACCTGGATTTCACTATTAGGGTTATCTTTCTTTGACCTGTGTTTATAATCTATGTCCTGGTAGTTTCAATTTAGTTGATGTCTTTTGAGGGCATTTACTGATTACTACTCTTTTCTTGCCAAAATACCCATGATCTTTCTTAAGGGCTTTGCTATTTTTATTTGTTGGGATTACACAAGATTTATTCACCCTAATTCCCTTTGACTTGTATTAATATTGTGCAGCCTTACCCTTTTTGTGCAACATAAGCCTTGATAGGAGGTGTGCTGATTGAATTGACTTGCCTTGAAGCTAAATTTGAAAAATATTGCTTCTTTGGAGAAGGCAACACTGGTGCAGTCATGCTCTATATCTTTTGTTCTTCCATTTTTGGATCAGCCAATGATTCAGTAGACCTTTTAGCATGTGCACTCCTCTCATCCTTATCCCCAATATACCATTTATCCATATGCTTAGAGGACATTGAATCTTTAAACTATGGATCCATCTAATTCTCCTCTACTCATTTAGCAGGTTCTGAAGAAAACCTTATAAAGGATTGATATGAATCTGAAGACACCACATGTTTCTTACTACCTCCTGTTTCTATTGCTTTTTTTTGGATCAATGTGTCTACTTTGATACATTCCTCATTTCCCTTAACTGACTTCTTGTCATTATCAAAGCATTTAGTATAAGATTTTTCATCTTCAGAAATATTGTATGCATCATCCTGTCCAGTCACACCAGTTGCCACTGGCTTCACTTAAGTAGTTGAGGCCTCTGCAACACATGCAGACATAGCTTCCTGAGCCTGATGACTTCGTTTAGAGGGAGGCAGGGCAACTTCATCACTTGGTAGGATACTTCACAAATGATATTTATCAGCCTTTGGTGGAAAACACATAGGCCTTTCCATAAAAATTGAAGACATCTTCCTATGTGGAAAATCACGTTCAGTTTGAAGACTGTTAGAACTTAAGATATACAACATTTTTCTTATATCATGAATGGTAAAGAGAATGGAAAATGGATGGCATGAGAGTACTAAAATCTAGAAACTATCTCTAGTCAGCTGGGTATACATTTCCAGTTTCTAGAATGCCTTTGGATGTTGGAAACCATTTCTAGGACATTCTAGAACATGGGAAAATCCTTCGTAGTTTTTGGCCATGTCCAGAAACCATCAAAGGCCTTTCTTGACAGCCCTTTGGAAATTGCTCGCAGTTTCCAGTCTTTTAATTTTTTCTTAAATTTTTATCTCAAAAGAATTTAAAAAAGCAACAGAAAGAGGAACGCTTTTCTAAACCTACCCAAACCCAATAAAAACCCTAAAGCAATATATCTTACATATGAAAATTGAAAAAATAAACTATAAAACACATTTTGTGATAGATGACTGGAAAAAACAGCAATTATAATATGACATATTCTACATAAAAGTCATATTTCCATTACCAAAAACCCATTCCCTACCATTTCCTTTTTCTTGTTTTGTATACTTGGGGACAAATGATACGAAAAAGAATTTCCTCTTGGTGCAAGAGGATAAGAAATTTTAAGCATGCAAGGAGGTCTAACCCCCTTGGATTTGGTTGATCGATGTTCGCTTTTCAGTTCGATAATACAAGAAGCATTGGTAGTTTAGATCTTACCTAGTTAATGGTTTTCACCCAAGTTTAAGGAGGCATATTCACAATTCAAGTGATCCTTCTCTCTTGTTTACTCACCAAAGGAATTTACAACAAACCATAACTGCTTACAAGTTTTTTTTTCACTTTGTAAATGTAAAAACTGATTTTTGGTCATTATTCATCATTTCCAAATTTCTGGTTTAAGTAGTCTAAGTGGGCACATAAACTAAATGAGGAAATAAACCAATGCCTTTACTTTCCTTTACTTGCTTCACCTCTATATTTGCTCAATTTATTTTGGGGTTGATAAATTATTAGCCAATATGAAAGACTTTATGTATAACCATAGTAAACTAAGCTATAACCCTTATATGCTTAGTGTGCCTCATGTGCGCCTTACCCTTTTCCTTGTTTTTTAGTTTGCCCAAAAATCAAGTGGCCGCTCTACACCTATTTGGCCTAATTTCCCTATCTTAGTGAGCATTTCTTTGTAATGAGTTTGCTTGTTTCCTAGGGTTTGTCCTTTTAGGTCCCTTCCCTCTTAAAGGTCATCTTTCCTCCTACTTGGTGAGTGTAGTTCTCTTATTCCTCACTCCTAGGTCAAGGGAATGCCTTTTTTCTCTTTAGGTTGGTGGAATCCTTCAACATTATAGAAACTCCATAGGAGAGTTCCCTTCAACCTTCTCCTTCATAGAAAAATGATGCTCTTCTTGTTTCATTCTAAACCTCTTTATTCCAAGGGAAGGTTGTTAAACCTTTCCCCTCTTGAGGAAATTTGATTCCTTTGTTTTTTTAACCTTTTCCCCTTAAACTTCTCTAAGCCAAACTACCCATGATCTTTCTTAAGGCCTCTGCTATTTTTATTTGCTGGGGTCGCACAATATTTATTCACCCTGATGCCCTTTGACTTATATTCATATTGCTAAACCTCACCCTTTTGTGCAACATAAGCGTTGATAGGAGGTGTGCTGATTGAATTGAATTTCCTTGAAGCTAAATTTGAAACATCTTGCTTCTTTGGAGAAGGAAGTACTAGTGCAGTCACGCTCTGTAGTTTTTGTTCTTCCATTTTTGGATGAGCTAATGATTTAGTAGACATTTTAGCATGTGCACTCCTCTTATCCTTATCTCCAATCTTCCATTTATCCATATGCTTATAGGTAGGTATTTGAACACTAACTCACATCACCATCCTGCACAAAAACTTCGGTGTCATAAGCACACTTGCTGTTGGAATTCAATTCAGGATACATAGCTCTACAATCCTAGTGAGAAAAACCCTTACTAAAACTGACTAAACACCTCTCAAAACAGTGCACTATTTAGACTCAGAGACCTACACTATACTCTCTAGTGCAAACACTGCATTAAATGGAAAAACTCCCAACAATGGATCGTTATGTGTTAATCTGCATAAATATTAGAATTCTGGAAATGGTAACATCATGTAGATAGCAGCACTAGATCATACATAAATTTATTACTCAGATAAGAAGTTACAAAACCAATAGCTCAAAACTGAATGTCTCACACACTCACCATGCCTTTCTTTTATAGAGTATGAAAGGCTATATGGTTTACAAATATAACTTCTCCAATGGCATGCCTATATTAGTAGAAGAAACCCATAACCCATCTAGTGTTGTACCTCAAATAAGAGAAGAAACCCTAACCCCAACCTAGCCCCCCCTGTATAGACAATGTTGCCTAAATTAGAGCACACACTAAAGGAGAAGAGATGCGTCTTCTTTCTTGGAGATAATGACCTACCTAATTATGGATATTTCTTGATAGATGTGCCCCATCTAAACATACAATACCAACTAACTAAAGATCAGAAAGGCATGGTCTAAATAGGGAAAAAGCTAAAGATAATCCTACTTATAAGGATAGCACATGCATGCTGTAATTTTTAAAGCATGCATGCGCCTCTAAAGGAGAATGACATTTGGAGCAGGAAGGTAAAGCCAACCTTGCTTTGCAAGAAAGGTATTCACCAAACCAAGGCACTCCCTTTTTCATCTTGATTTTCCAGAATCTTCAACGTATACAGCTTAAAATATTGATGGCATCAGCAAGGTACCGACACTTGGCATTGTCTTAATTTGCCATGTGTTTTATGCAAGTAGATGAAGCACTTATTGCTATAGGATGAGCACACTTTACAAAAATCCTTGGCCTTGAGAATGTAAATGTTCCTTTCTTAATGAGAAGTTGGTCTCTTTCTATTCTATGTATGATAAAATTTGCAAGGCTGTAAGATATAAATATTGGTCACAGCCATATGATTATTTGTGGGTGCTGCTTTCCATGCTAAAAACACCTCGCAGGATTGGATTTTTTATGAGCTTCCATTTGTTTGTTGATTTAGATTAATGTAGTTACTCAAAGAGGTTATGTCCTGGTTGATGAGCATATGCAAGTTATTGATGCAGATGGAAGTACGGTTAGTACAATTGATATCTTCCCTGACTTCTAAAGTTTCTATTTAAATATTCAACTTATAAGCCATTTAATAGCAATAGGACATGCACTTGAGTTATTTAGTATTCAATGGATTTTTCTTATGACCATATATTGGTAGAGTCCAACAATATTTGTTACATCCATCCTCTCTTTCAACTGATTATGGAGTTCTTTGTTCTAAATTGCATAGGTTCCTCATGTATATTGTATTGGAGATGCAAATGGGAAATTGATGCTTGCTCATACTGCTAGTGCACAAGGCATCTCGGGAAAGTAGCTGATTGTGTGTTTAAAACTAGTTTACATTATAGGAGTCATGTAATGTTAGCTTCCTCTTGCAGATTTGGAAATTAATATCTAAGTTTATTTTAGTTTTAATACTTATGAAACTTTATATTGTAGTCATTGAGCAGATTTCTGGGAGGGACAATGTACCTAACCACTTGAGTATTCCACTAGCTTTCTTCATGCATCCAGAGATTAGTATGGTTGGCTTGATAGAGGTAAAATGAAGAAGCTATGTTGTTATTTTTCATCCATCTTGATGCCTTGATTATTCGATTGAGGGAAGACAACAAATGCATTAAAATAGTATATATTTATAAGATTGCAGTAACTGCAGTTATTTTGCATAATAAAAGAATACAAAATAATTAATGTTTTCCATTTAGGCCTTAATGCCTCATAACATAGCTTGTGATTGGATATTGATTGCTCCATATTCTTTTTGGATGATCAATACCAGTGTTTATATGGTATGATGTATTCCATATATTGAATTTCAAAAAGCATTATTATCTTTTGATTTTTTTTTCTATATGGAGCAGTTTGCACAATCTTAATTATTTTGAGCCTTTGCTTCAATTGTGAAATGAAATTTGGCCTTGTAATATGCTTGTCTTACTTAACACATGTACAATATCCACATCAGCATGCTCTCTAGAGTCTATTCAGCATCACTAAGCCCAACAGGATCAGAACTCCAGCCGATAGCTCTTTCGAATCCATTTTTGGAACGTTGATAGTCTTCAATAGCCTGAATTATCTCCTATTTATTGGTCATAACAAAGGGACCATATTGAACCACTGGTTCATTTAGTGGGTGGCCCCCAATTAGCAAAAATCTGCATGGAATGTTTGACATGTTCCAGATACTCAATCCATTGCCAGAGCCCAACTAAACAGTGTGGTGAGCACCAATAGCTGATGACACAAGATTTCCAAAAATTGCCTCACCTTCTAAAACATAGACAAATGCATTCCAACCCTTTGGAACAGGTTGGTTAAGAACAGATCCTGGCTTCATTGTGAAATCTAGGTACATTTTTGGATTTTGGGTATATATAGGTGACTTGATACATAGTTGTGCGCCTCTTGTTGGAAATCAGGCACGTTGGTTTTGTGTACCCATGGATCGACATGGATCTCATCCATTGGATCATCTCCAAGTGTCAAGAAGAAATAGGGCTATTCAAAACCAAAAAAATCTACTAGGACAAGTTTGAAGTCAGATTTAGTGCTCTTCCTACCCATATTTATTGCTGAAAACATCCTTGTTTTGCTGCCAATATGCTACCAGTTTACAGGCCTCCAGAAATCTAAGAAGTCATGCTATAGATGGGTATTTGTAGGCTTTGATTCTTCCATAAATACAAGGAATAGAACACTTATAGACATGTCTAAAAAGGCATCATCAGTCTGCTCTGTCACTGCTATTTTGTCCAAAATTTTATGGAGCAAAATATCCCTGTGTCTTTATTCTCCTGTGTCTTCCTGTGTATTTTCTGTTCTTGCCTCAGTCTATTAGTATTTGTTGAAAATATCCCTAAGCCTTGTAATGATGATATAGCCCTTTGATAATGATAAAAGTTAGTGTGGGATTATGGGTGGTAGAATTATATTTTCCTGTTATGGTATGGTCTTTAGTGATGGAATATTGTTTTTGTTACTCAAGGTTTTAGAGTTCCAACTGGGGGCATTGAATGAACTTAGTGAATAGTTTGGTGTTGAGTCCCTGGTGGTCCAGTGTGAGCAGATGAAGGATGCACTCAAGGACACACCTCTGAGGAAGGATCATAAATTGGAATTACTCCATTCTAGTACTGTAACCTTTTTGCGGAATTGCCCAAATTTCTCATCTGACTTGCCAATATATAGAAAATGTATATTCCTAATATATAGGAATACACAGCAATAAAGGCCTCCAATGTTTGGTATTTTGGTTCTCAAGAAATTTTTATAAGAATTGGTGAAACTTTAGCCTTAAATATTTGAAACACTTCCAACCACTTTGCTGGATTTCATTGGGAAGCATATTTATTTTGAACTTGCAACTTTCCAATGGCTCCAAAATTACAGATGCTGATATAAATATCCTGTATGCAGTATGTGAAGCCCAAGGTTTACAAAATGAACTGTGGAATGGCCTTTGGCCAAGCAGCAATGATTCTGTCACTTGGAGCCAAGGGAAATCATGCTCTTATGCCTAGCTCAACAAGTAAGTGTACTATGTGAGTCTCTACTTCATTCAGGATTATGCAGTTTCTCAATAAGTTGAAGGGCACAGTCATAGCTTCTTGCAATATGGTCTACTAGAACTTGAAAGTAAGATATCCTATCAAAATCCAAGGGTCAGTCATATGCAAGTGTTAGAAGCACAGTTGAAAATATTAATAAGATTTGTGTTTTTTTTTTCTGGTAATTTATGCGATCTTAGTAGGTTCATATATCTAGTCATTCTTTGTTAAAAAACATGCTGATGATCTATCTTTTTTCTATCATAGAAAAACTGCTCCTGCTAGTAGTGAATAAATCCAGTGGTTCTTCCATCGATATGTATATCAAGGTAATATTTTTCCCTTTTTTTAAGATGTTACTTAAGAAATATCGAAATTCGTTCTTAAGTAACAAGTAAATGCTCACTTAGCTCCTTTTAAAGGAATGCTTAATACTTATATATTCATCTTCTTCTATTTGTGTTTAATGCATCAATTAAAGAGTTAAGTGTAAGTGAAAACTGATTCAGATAATGGTGATTTTAATTTGTGTTGTAAAATGATGGTAATTGGTCAGTTGCCAAACAAAAGTTTATGAAGGCTGGCATTAATGGAATTTGACAATGCATGTACGATCAAGGTCATCACATTTTTTAACCTATTGATATGCCAAATTGAGTCCTGAAATCCCACATGTAACCTTCTCCATGACAAGAATGTAGGTTGTTACTTACAATTCGATGGCCTGATATATATATATATATATACCTGATATGTATGTATGTATGTATGTATCTATGTATGTATATGTATGTATATATATATATATATATACCTGATATGTATGTATGTATGTATGTATCTATGTATGTATATGTATGTATATATATATATATATATACCTGATATGTATGTATGTATGTATGTATCTATGTATGTATATGTATGTATATATATATATATATATACCTGATATGTATGTATGTATGTATGTATCTATGTATGTATATGTATGTATATATATATATATATATACCTGATATGTATGTATGTATGTATGTATCTATGTATGTATATGTATGTATATATATATATATATATACCTGATATGTATGTATGTATGTATGTATCTATGTATGTATATGTATGTATATATATATATATATATACCTGATATGTATGTATGTATGTATGTATCTATGTATGTATATGTATGTATATATATATATATATATACATATATATATATATATATATACATACATACATACATACATATATATATATATATATATATATATATATATATATATATATCTGAGAGAACATACCTGAAGGAGAGTCTTAGAAACAATGAGCATATCAAGAGTTTTGATAGTCTTAGAAACAATGGGCTTAGCTAGAATGCTCGGAAACCCTTAGCAGGCTGCCCAAGGCCCTGCTAGGGCTTTCTTCTATTTAGCACAACTTTTACATTAAATTGTATATACTATTGGTGCATTATCCTATAATACTCCAACACCCCTTCTTAATGCTACAATAACAACAAAAACATAAAACTAAAATTTCTTTGTAAGCAACTTCACTTTCCAATTCCATAGTTCAAAATCAATAAGGCACTCCATCTAGCTGTCTCATCACCCTCACAAGGGTAGTATTCTATAATTTCTAAACACCTCTAATTCCCTAACTCCCAAGTCAGTGCAACTCTTTGAATTCCTAAGTTCCTGATTCCAAAACTCCCAAATCTAGTTCTAAATTTGTGAATTACTTGGACAATAGTCCATGCTTTGTTAAATCTTCTCTGATTCTGCTGTGTTCTTCTGCCCGTAGGCACAATGAAAATTAGTATGTTGCAATTGAGTTATATCTGTCTAAGAACAATTGCATTCTCAAATCAAATGTTCTTGCTTGTCTCTGAATCACTATATAGGTTGTGTAGGGTTGTGGCCCTTTCTCTTCTTTCCTTCCACCTTGGTTTGAATACTTTGTTATTGTGTTCAAGTCCTATGTAAACATGCCCATAAATAATTTTGTTCCTGAAAAGAATCTATTATGTTTAACAATCTGTGAGAAATGATGTTGTAACTTGTTCTTCATGTGCATGAACACTTTCTACTCAAAATGTGTTCTTGTTTGCATAGGGCTTCCATTCTCCTACCAATGACATTGCATATGACAATGATTTTTCTGTAGTTACCCCTTACTGTGTCTGGCATGCTTTGGTCTTCATGTTACCCGACTCTCTCCATGATGTCTGCACAAGGTTTCTGCAAACATATCTTTGTCTATAAAATCATGGCATTTACGGTTACTGTATACAAGTCTTCATGATGCATTTAGCTCAGGGTCTCTGCCTTCATCAATGATTGTCAGACTCTGAGTTAATTCCAATTATATGCAATATTTATCTATTGTGCATAGAATTTAAGATGCTTCTTTGATGGCTGATGTGGGCATTTCCTCTCCATCATTGCGTTGAATGAATGGCTTTGATATTTTCCTATTTTAATTTTCAATACATGCTTACTAATGGCTTTGAATTCTATTTTTATTGAAAAATGCAATTTGAAGTTTAGGAAATTTGCAGTTGACATTTACAAGACTTTTAAATCTCCCCCTCCTTGAATTCTTGTAATAATATTAAACTTTGAAATTTTAGTTATTGCTGAACAGATGGATCTTTATTGACATGAAACACAAAATTAAAAATGAAAATTTTGTCAAGGACACTCACAAGGTCCTCTTTGGGTATTTTGAGGTGCCATATCCTGTTTTTAAATATCTTGAAGATCACAGAAAATGTATATTCCTATAAATATCCTGTATGCAGTATGTGAAGCCCAAGGTTTACACACTGAACTATGGAATGGCCTTTGGCCAGGCAGCAAAGCTTCTGTCACTTGAAGCCAAGGGAAATCGTGCTCTTATGCCTGGCTCAACAAGTAAGCATACTATGTGAGTCTCCACTTCATTCAGGCTTATGTAATTTCTCAATAAGTTCAAGGGCTCACTCATAGCTTGTTGCAATATGGTCTACTAGAACTTGAAAGTAATATATCCTATCAAAATCCAAGGGTCACTCATACACAAGTGTCAGAAACATAGTTGAAAATGTTAATAAGATTTGTGTTTTTTTTTGGTAATTTGTGCAATCTTAGTAGGTTCATATATCTAGTCATTCTTTGTTAAAAAATATGCTGATGATCTATCTTTTTTATATCATAGCAAAACTGCACCTACCAGTAGTGAATAAATCCAGTGGTTCTTCCATCGATATGTATATCAAGGTAATATTTTTCCCTTTTTTTAAGATGTTACTTAAGAAATATCAAAAGTTGTTCTTAAGTAACAAGTAAATGCTCACTTAGCTCCTTTTAAAGGAGTGCTTAATACTTATTATAGGCCAGCTGATGAAATTATGTCTTCTTCAGGCAAAAGACTTGGAAGTAAATACACAGTATTACATTGAATTACTGGCAAAAGGAATTGGCAAAACATAAGAAGAGATTGCAAAGGATATTCAAAGATCAAGATACGTTTTCCCATGGGAAGCAATTGATTATGGTATTGCTGATAAGATCCTCCCTAAACAAGGTTTGGTCATGGAGAAAAGGGTAAGCATTAACCATTTTTAATTCATTTATACTAAATGTCTTGCCTTAAAATTTAACCTAGGTTTGCAGGATTGTTGCTGAACATATTCTACACTTCCTTCTCATTATGTTCTTTTCTTTGATTCTACAATGATAAATATTTTCATTTTGTTTAATGACTTGCAGAACTATGATGAGATGCTTGCTCAATCAAAAGCTGCACGAATGAAATCTGGCAAGGTTGTTCCACTGGCTGCTCCAGCAGGCAGGCCCTAGGTATATATCATTGATGAGTTACCTTTTCCAGTTAGCATGAGTTGTTCATATATTGCTACAGCTATCATTGTTGGAAGAATTTGTATAACCTGAAAGATGTATCTTAATACGACCCTTATCAATCTATGTTATTTTCTAGCATGCATACAGTGCTTTGTATATTGTCAAAATTGCAATGAGATTCTGGACAGGTTGTAAACAAACATTCAAGGCAATAGGATTAAATGCCTAATGAAAGAAAGCACTCTAGAAAATGTAAATCATGTATTTCATTGATCTTCTCTACGTCTGTGATCTGTTGTTTATATTGTTAGATTTTGCTGAATTACACATCTTGTTTGTGTGTTTTGGATTTTACTGCATAAAAGATTTTAAGCCCTACATTTTATGTGAACTCTTCACCCATCATCAGGGAAACCAACTGTAACATAGAAAGCAATGTTGAGTGGGATTGTATAAGGTAGGAGGGAAAGTCAGGCTATATACAAGGTAGAAGGGAAAGGAGAGAAGGATATTGTCCTCCTCTCCTTTCCCTTCTACCTTATATATATTATATAGCCCGTGACTTTATGTCCTACCTTACACATAGCATATGACTTTCCCTCCTACCTTATATTAATAAATAGGTGCACTCCTCATTTGCAACATTGCTTTCCAACTGATTGGTTTCCCTGATTATGAGTGAAGAGTTCATCTGAAACGTTGGGTTTAAAATCTCTTATGCAGTAAAATCCAATAATCACATAAGCAATATGTACACCTGCAGATATTTGCATTCTAATATAATTATAGCCTATTGCAAGCCATTTTCCCTTTTTGCCATGAATCTTTTAGTTTGGAAACAATTTTCGTTGCTTGTTTATTCAGCAATCCTAACTCTTGAATAGAAAATCAATTTATTTGATGCAAAAACTCTTTTCACTGAACTTGATACACTTGAAAACTTATGTACATTCATGGGTTTGGGTTTCCTTTTCAATTATTAATGCTAGTGGTGTAGAAAATATAAAACTTAGCATTGTCTTGGGTATTTAGATCCACCTGACTCTCATGAATGAAACAAGGTTGTAAGATTTAATTTTGTTTGATTCACTCATACACATTGGGCTTAATCAAACTTTTGTTTTGGATACGATTAACCATATCACAAGATAAACTCCTTTTCTTTCGAAGAAAAGCCTCACGGGATTCTCCCCCTCTTTCGTGGAATATCTTGATGGAGGGCGGCTCAACAACTAGCTGCAATGGTGGTTGGTAACCCAGTCAAACTCAGCAGGACTTGAACCTCAGCCAGACTAGAACTAGAGACCTTACAATGAACTCCACCTTGAAACAACCTATTTGAACTGATTGAGATAACCCATTGGGATTTACAAGGTGAACCCTTTCCATATGGTCAAACCATATTGGTTTTCAAGTTCATTTACAAACTGAAAATGAATCTAGTGAAGACGATTATGACTCTAATCCTACCACAAAAGTTTTAATGCCAAGTCTACAAGATAATTTCTGTACACTAGATTGGGTTATGTATCATAGTGCTTTTGAAAATACGTTGTTGGAGATATTTTTATGTAGTTTGGTTGGTTGCTTTGTTAGAGTCACACCTCCAGAATTTTCCTTGAATCTATGTTGAAGAAAATTTGTCAGTTTGAAGACTAAATTTGAAATTGCTCATAATGTTACTGGTGTTCAATTATTTGGCTCATATTTTTTAGTTGACTTTGCTTCTCCATATTTTTGTTTATGTCTTCTGACCAACTTACTTGTTTGTCACAACCCTCGATTTTTTTTTCTTTTCCCCATAGATGATAAAGAATTTGTTTGAGTAAAACTTAGCTGGGAACTTGGTGACGAGGTAGACATCTAAACTGGAAATACAATATTCAACTGAAAGGTGGCCTATTTTGACATCATGAATTTATGCTTTAAATTCTCACAAGTTCATTGGATAAATGGATTCCAGCTTGACTCGTCCATTCCTCTTGTTAAATTCATATTGTTTTTAATCTAAAAAGATTAACAGTATGCATTGAAGATTCCAAATCAATTTTGTTTCTGAAGTTGTACAATCTCGTAGATACCAAAATGGTGCTTGGATAAAAAGTCCATGATGGAAAGAAGCAGTTATAAATGGTGTAAGTTTCATTTTTGAACCCTTCTTGGGGAAAACACACTACTGTTTGAGATTGGTACAAATAAACCCTCTCTTATTTGTTTTGACATCATGTGATACATTTAAATTCCTAATAAAGTGATTTGCCTAAGGGCGCCTATCAAGTGTCACCCTTTCTTGTGTTTAGTTTTTTTTTTCCTTAGGTAGAAATATAAAGGGGTATAAAAAATGTAAATGAAAAAATGGATACATGCAATATATAGGGAAAATAGGGGTTTTTTAAAATTGGCAAGGCATATTGGGAGGGGGTTAAAAAAAATGATTTTGGGAGGTATTTTCCAATATTTTTTGAAAATAGGGGTATTGTTTCGTATGCCATGAACGAACGTGCTATGGCATGGTTTCACTAAGTGAATACCCCATGATTTGATATCCTTTTTCTACCTCATATCAACACATTGCAATAATCAAAATCCACGCTACGTACAAATTATATACGCAGGATGAAACAATAATAATCTATTCTTTACACAGAGGTCATAAGACCCATTATTAAAATATACATGCAGTCATCTATGGCCCTCGGCCTCATACTTAACCACCTAGCCAATTAAAATGCTATAAAACCCTATCACGAAATAACCAACAACAAGATTTTCCAACGAAGTATTTACACCACACGAGGCCTTACATTTCATTTACGCATCATAATTATAAAGGTAAGTCTAGCCACATTTACACTATCACAACTACAATGGTGCGTGCCAATTCCATTCACAGCATGGCCCCAAGCCATAACGCTGTCACCCATTTTCATCCTTACAAACAAAGTAAATAACGAAGGTGAATTCATATAGTCCACAAGATTAACAACCACAAAAATCAAGCGCATCATATATTCATAAACCCGGTCATTATAATTCATTAAAGAGTTTACATAGTCATTTTCTTACATCCTTGCACCATTACAAGCAATGGTGCTTCCCATGGACAGTATCATAACCAAAACATTGATTACAAAATACATAAACCCTGTGAAGAAGTTACCCAGGACGTTTTTGCTACATAGAGTGCCCATTATTAAATCCCTTTACATCTAAATGATTCAGGGTCGAAGGAAAAATGAAAACCACAACTAATGAAACCCCAATTCCTCTAGCATTCGAAAAATAGATCTATTTTCAGATACAGTCAACCCCCCCCAAACCCAAACGCATCCATTGGAACCAGACTTAAGCAACCCAACCAACAATGAGTGAAAACTTAGTCATAACCATGAAGCCAAAAGGTGACAAGTGAATCCTATTATATTTTTAATATTAAGCTAGCATTATTAGGATCTTTTAACTGAGAGAATAACAAGCACAACAATCAAACACAAGAGACAATGGACACAGTGTTTTTACTCAGGGAAACCATAAATGGAGAAAACCCTACAACTTCCTCAGACATAGAATCAGCACCAAATAGAAAATCCCAAAATAGTAAGATGATCTCCTAACAACAATAACCTCTTTCTTCCTAGCCCCAGTGTCTTCTTCTTCCTCAACTATGCACTACAATTGAGTGTGAGTGAGTGTGTGTTAAATAGAGAGTTCACCTCTCTATTTATACTCATTTTTTACATGACTAAAACACTACTAGGGCTGACTACACTAGGTGAGTCTAATAACCTTAGTGCCCCGAAACTACAGGGACTTTAACCCTTAGACAATAGGAGGCTTACCCACAATGAATTGACATGACTTGTTTACATTATAGATTCTCCTGATCGGAACATCAGGGCATGAAATCATGACTCAATTACATTATAGACACATCCTGGAATAAACATTGGGGTACAAGACATAACATACATAGGTGAATACATTCTGAAGTTACAAATACATCAACACTCCCTCTTAAATAGGAAGGTATTCTTTCGACACAATTTTCAGCACTGGTTTTCTTCTCTATATCGACTGGGTCATCTCATTATCTTCATCTTTAAGTCTTCTTAGTCTTCAAGTATTCTTCTTTGTATTCTTTGTCTTCTTCATCTTCTTCGTCTTCAAGTCATCTTCTTCTTCATTATAGAATATGCATCATCACGACTACTGGATCATCATTTTTAGATCATCATCACATCTGGATCATCACTTGATCTGGATCATCATCAAGTTTGGATCATCATCACATCTGGATCATCACTTGATCTAGATCATCATCAATTCTGGATCATCATCACATGCTATCTCATAATGGTGCTATCTCGATTCTTCTCGTCACATGAAGTTCTACAGAGTCAGCCCTATAGGCCTACCCTTCATGTAGGTATTCATCAGTGCTTATATCTGACACTTAAGCCAGAATGGCCCACCTAGCTCTTACATTTGACCTCATCTTGTCAGAAAGGCATGCCCAACACTCACATATGACCTCATCTTGTAAGAAAGGCCCAACACTCACATCTGACCATGTGTAAACACATCGCGCCAGAATGGCTCAGCACTTATATCTAATCATGTGCAAGCACATCGCATCGGAATGGTTCTGCACTTACATCCGACCCCATCTTGTCAGAAAGGAATAGCACTCACATCTAACCATGTGTAAACACATCGTGCCAGATTGCCTCAACACTTATATCCTACCTCATCCTGTCAGAAAGGCTCTACACTTACATTCGACCATGTGTAAACACATCGCATCAAAAGGGCTCTCAGTCCCATACTGAGGATTCATGGTAACTGACCATGTGCCTCCATTATCCCAGAGAATGGCAGTTTCCCTTACATCTGGCCTACTCATCAGAATGGCCAACACTCACATCTGACATGGGAGGAACCTAATCCTTTAACCATGATAGAATGGCTCAGCCCTTACATTTGATCAAGTGGGAACACATTCCTCTATCACATCACAATGGCTCTCAGTCCTAGACTGAGTTTTTCTGGTAACTGACTAGGAACCTCCATTCCAAGAATGGAAATAGCCCTTATATCTGATCATGTATGAACCAATCCTACAATCATATCAGAATGGCTCAACACTCATATTTGACATGGAAGGAACATAAATCCTCTCACCATGATAGAATGGCTCAGCCCTTACATCTGACTATGGAAGGAACTTAATCCTCTCCCATGTCAGAATGGCTCTCGGACTAATCACTTCCCTTTGGAGGGAACCTTGATCTGGAAAACAACAAGATTCTCCTTCAAGTACTCAAACTTCACCCTAGCCAATGGATTCATCAACACATCAGCTATTTGATCGTCCGTCGCAACCTATTGGAGCTTCACTGCTTCCCTCTGCACCATATCCCTAATATAGTGATACTTGATCTTGATATGTTTCGACTTGTCATGGAACACTGAGTTCTCCGATGACTTCACACAACTCTGGTTGTCGCAATATGTACAAGTAGCATCCAACTGGAGATCAAATAAATCAGATAGTAGCTTCCTTAGCCATACTACCTCACAACTAGCTGAACAAGCTGCGACATATTCTGCTTCAGCTGTACTCACTTCCACATGGGATTGTTTCCTACTAAACCAAGAGATCACACCTGATCCCATACTGAAGCAACACCCTGAAGTGCTCTTCCTATCGATGGCACTACCTGCCCAATCTGAATTGACATAACCCTATACGTTAATATTCTGATTCGACTCATACTTGAGCCCATAATCAACTGTACCCATCAGGTACCTCAGAATATGCTTTGCAGCAATCAAGTGAACATTTCTCGGATCTATCAAGAACTAGCTCAAGGTGTTCACAGCAAATAAAATGTCTGGCCTTGATGTACATGTTCGTCAAGTACATCAAGGACCCAATCATCTAACAATACATCATAGCATCAATCGAGTCTAATGAAGCATCGCTCAATAGCTTCAGGTTCGATGCCATAGGTGTCGCCATAGCCTTGCAGTCCATCATCCTAAACCTCTTTAGGATCTCTACTGCATACTTCCCTTGTCCGAGGGAGATTCCATCTGTATTATGCCACACCTCCATGCCTAAACAATAATGCATCATACCCAAGTCCTTCATTTTGAATTCAATAGCAATATTTCTCTTCGTATCAGCACTCAAACCATCCATACCTGTTACAAACAGATCATCTCCATATAGTAGAAGCATTACTAGGTTTCCATCTTCAACCTTGTAGTCAAGGTTGGAATCTGCTTTACTCTTGGTAAAGCCCAAACTAGATAGAAAGCTGTCAATTATGTCGTATCATGTCTTGGGTGCCTATTTCAAATAGTATAGGGATTTATTCAATATGCACACATGAGAATCCATGTCATGTGTCTCAAAACTGATTGTTTGTTCTACATAAACTTCCTCATCCACTACACCGTTCAAGAAAGCCGTCTTGACATCCATTTGGTGTATCTTCCATTTCATTACTACAGCCAAGGAAAGTACTGATATGATGGAAGTGTATCTGGATACAGCTGCAAAGGTTTCTTCATAATCTATTCCTTCTTTCTGGGAGAAACCATGAGCCACAAATCTTGCCTTATATTTTTCAATGCTACCGTCTGTAGCATGCTTGATCTTGTAGATCCATTTGGATGTTACAACTGAATTCCCTTCTGGTCTTAGGACAACATCCCAAACATCATTCTTCATGATCAATTGATAATCTTTGATCATAGCATCCTTCCATTCTTTCCATTATTCCGCTTCTTCATAATTGGAAGGTTCTTTATCAATGAAATCACATAGTAATGCTACATACTTGGAGCAGGATCTGGTGCTCTATCTTTCTCTATGATTCTCTTCTGGAGCCCCATATCTTTCTGCACCTTGGATAATTTCACGTACCCAAGCAGGTTTCCTCTTATGAGTATTCTTCTCCAGAGGTGGATCTAGAGGTCTTTGTGGTTCTTCAAATTCTCGATCTTCTCCTTGAGTTTCTTCATTCATGGTTGTATCATGAATTCTAGGTGCTTCTACTTCTTCAGGTTCTTCAACAGGTTTCTTTTCTGGATTTTTTGTAAGCTGTGTCTTCATCAAATGTCACATCCTTGATGATGTCAATCTTCTTGTATCCTCAAAAATAGATTCTGTAAGGCTTTGAGCTTTCAGAGTATCCCACAAATATACCCTTCTTTCCTGAAGGATCTAATTTTTTCCTCTTCTCTTTTGGAATGTGTATGTACATAGGACATCCGAATATTCTGAGATGGCTGACTTATGGTTTCTTTCCAGAGAATAATTCTTCAGGAGTCTTGTTCTCGAGTACTCTATGTTGAGTACAGTTCTGTACATACACCACTGTTCTAGAAGCTTTTTCCCAAAGATGCATAGGAAGATCTTGATCATGAAGCCTAGCTCTTGCGGCTTCCATGATAGTTTTGTTCTTCCATTCTATAATCCCATTCTATTGTGGATTATAAGGAGTGCATAACTCCCTCTTAATCCCTAAGTCTTTGCATAACTCTTTGAATTCATTTGACGTTGATTCTCTACCATTATTTGATCAAAAGGTCTTAATCTTCTTTTTAGTGTGATTCTTGATCAAGGCTTTAAATTCCTTGAATTTTTTGAATACTTCATCTTTGTTCTTCATGAAGTAGATCTGTGTCTTCCTAGAAAAGTCATCAATGAAAGAAACATAGTATACATACCCGCTTAGTGAACTTGATGACATTGGACCACATACATCGGAGTGGATGATTTCCAAGATTCCTTTTTCTTTGCTCTCGCTACTTGGAAATGTATTCTTTGTGTTCTTTCCTTTCTCACATCCTTTGCAGACCCCATCATGTTTTGCTTGTATTTCTGGAAGACCTTCAACAACTTTGCTTGCAAGAGGTAGTGCTCTATAATGCACATGTGCAAGCCTTCTGTGCCAAAGTTCATTTGGCTCTACTGTATCATGGACCAAGGATTGCTCTAGATGGCCCTTTAATTTGTACAAACCTCCTTCTTGTTCCCCAATCACTATTGCATCATAAATAGTCTTTCCTTTTGGCCACATGATGACTTGACCATATATGAATGCAACCCTCATTCCTTTTGCATCTAATGCAGATATGGAGAGAAGGTTCTTCTTGAGTACTGGTACAAACAATACTTCCTTCAATGTCATAGACTTCCCAAAGTCTAGCTTATAGGAGGATTCCCCACTTCCTTTTATTGGATACTAGTAGTCATCTCCTAGTTTCACAAAGGATTCCTTGAATCCAATCTTGTGCTTGGACGCACCACTACCTATAATTCAATCATTTCTTCCATGAGTAATGTTTCCCATGAGAGCAGAAATCAAAACATATTCTTCCTCGCTTGAAGAATCTTCCCTTTCATATCTTGTTCTCTTTGATGAAGGTTTATCATCCTCTGCAATATGAGAATGATGTCTTCTCTTGTTTCCCTTCTTGTGAGAGCTACTTTTGTTCTTAGGAAAATCTCTAGCAAAGTGTCCTCTCTCATCACATGTATAGCATATAAAATTAGAATTATCTCTAGCCTTTCTGAATTTATTCCTTTGATTAGAATACTTACATCTGTGATGGATGGATCTAGGTTTCTTGGATTGGATTGTACTGTGAGAGCTTGATCTTCACTTCCCATCTTCTCTTATCGAGCTACTATCTGAGCTTCTTCTTGAGAACATTCTTCCCACAGTCTACTGAACTTGACTAAGTTCTTATTGGTACAGACCCCTTGAATGAAGGAGTCCCATGTCCTAGGGAGACCATTCAAGGTGGTCATCACAATATTTTCATTCTCCACTTCTTCATCTACTGCTTCCAATTCTTCCTTGATGTGAGAAACCCTTGTGAAGTAAGACTGGATGGTTTCTGCATTCTCTATCTTCACATTCTTCAATTGGTTCCTCAAGGTCATCTTCCAGTTTATGTTCTTTCCTTCAAACAATTTTGTTAGGGCATCAAACATAGCTTTGGGTGTCTTGAGGGAGGACACCTGTGGTAGAAGGTGATCCTTGATAGAGTCAGCAATGATCCTCTATTCCATAACAAACTTCTTCTTATATAAGGCCTTAGCTTCATCTCCCTCTGGAACTGGAACCTCCTCATTGATGTAGGAGTCCAACTCATTCTCTTTGAGAACTAGGGAGATCCTATAATTACATGCTTAGAATTTATCAACTCCCTCAAGCTTTTCATCAAGCTTAGTATGATGATACATCTTAACTAAGAACTTGAAATCGAAATACAAAATATTTAGTCTTACCAGGTCAAGATGTCTAATTTGGATTTGGAGCTGAAATCCTGCAGTGTTGGTCTAGGAGCAGATTAGGGTTTTGCTTTTCCAGAGTTCTGTCCAACCAAATGATTTGAAATTGATCCCTAACATCAATTTTGGGGAGGATATCAATCCAGGCCTAGGCTCACTGAAAAATTCCTCTTGTGTGAAAATCCCTAATTTCCAGCAGTAGTGTGGGGTCCAAAACTGAAAAACCTCATAATTGGATTATGTTTCGACAAAAAGATGCGCCCTAAGGAGGAGAGTTAATCCAACCTTGTTTTGCTGAAAATATGTGGAGGAATATCCACAAAGTAGGAAGCCCTAGTTCCTGCAACTGCACAGTGTCTTCTTCTTAGGTTAGCTTTGATACCATGTTAGATTTTTTACATTAAGCTAGCATTATTAGGATCTTTTAACTGAGAGAATAACAAGCACAACAATCAAACACAAGAGACAATGAACATAGTGTTTTTCCTCGGGGAAACCATAAATGGAGAAAACCCCGCAACTTCGTCAGAGATAGAATCACCACCAAATAGAAAATCCCAAAATAATAAGATGATCTCCTGATAGCAGTAACCTCTTTCTTCCTAGCCTGAGTATCTGCTTCTTCCTCAGCTATGTGTTGGAGTAGGGTCCTGCAGCTACAGGAAAAGCTGCTACATTGGGACAGGGAAGTCAAAGAAGACAGTACCTGAGCGGCCGAGAAGAGAGAGCTCAACCACTGCATTCAAGGAAGAGGCAAAGACAGGAGGGCTCAGCTACCCTCATAAAGGAAAACGAGCAACGAGATGAGGTATTGAAGACAAAGGACAGAAGGGGAGAAACCAAGGAAGAGGCACCCATACCCACGATCAGTGCCGGGAAGCGTGGAAGACTACAGAAATTTGTGGTGTGATGGTAAGTGGCAGCCCATAGTATAGATGCGCCGACTGTCACAGTTAGGGTTTTTGGGTTACTGTTGGGAAAGGCCCACAGTTTTGTAATGGCAAGACCTTCGGCCCACCTATATAAGCATGTATTTTGTAATGTAAAAGGTTAGACAATTGGGTAGCTGCTCAGATAGTTAGACGTGGGGTAGCCACTAAGTCATTTAGCTATCCAAGTGTCTCTAGAGTCTCAATATTGTAAGAGTCGAGCTCTGGTCCTGTTAGTCCATCTGTATTATCTTACTGTAACCAGTAGCTGGCTCCTTGAGCATGTATGTAACAATCCGTAGGGATTGAGAGAAGGAGAGAGAGAGAGAGGAAGAGTATATTGTAAGAGAAGGAAATATAAGAGAAGATATCTAAGAGAGAAGGGCTCCTGGTTGTGTGCGCATATTTTCCTAGAAGATATCGAGGCTGCATATCAGGTTGCAGCAAAACTGTGTTTACTCTCTCAAGATATAATATAAAAACCAGTTCTCGTGGACGTAGCTTCCCCCCTGGAGGTGAACCACGTAAAATCCATGTGTTGTGTGACTATTTCATGTGTTTGTGCTTTACTTATGTGTTATCTGTTATCTGTTACATGAATGTTGCTTATCATTTGATGGACGTATGTATGTTATGCTTCATTTTATAGCACATCGAGGGTTCAACGCAAGTTGAAGGTATCAAGTAGCCTATATATGCGTTTATTAGTGCTTAGTTCATAACAGTTTGACAGTTACAGTGTTAAGTGACTCCGGTATATGAGTTCCATGAGTTCAGCGTAGTTGATGTTAGCGTGTTAAACTGTAGAGGTCTAAGTGAAGTGGTTTAACACTCTTGTGAAGGTTAACAGAGTTAGTAGACCTAGGAAGGAGGTCGCAGGACCTTGAGAGTTGTTACGCATATTGAGCCTCATTATAGGATATATTACAGAATATAAAGGTGATATTGCATCGTCTGGGGAGCTGTGGTGTGAGATATCGCACGGAAGGAGCTGAGCAGAAGAGCAAGTTGTGCATTGCCATAGAAGCTGTGATGTGATAAGAGTCTTCTTCCTACTAGCGCCAGCTAGAAGGAGAGATCGCTTTTGCAGAGATATCCCACTGGAGAAGAAGAGTCGCGAACCAATAGGATGCTACAGAACCTGGTTGAAGACACATGAGTCTTTAACCGACCCATCTAAGATCACTTTGGGTGAGACTTCAGGCTACTCTGCGGTCTATCACCGAAAGGGCCAGTGAGCTAGGGGTTTTGTTGGTACATAACAAGTAAACCTGGGTCTACCCCACCGAACCAACAAATGGTTCTGTTGTCAGTTTTGAACAAACTAATGAGCTAATGTTCTGTTGGAATCCTACAAAAGAAGAAATTAACCACTGGGTTGAGTCTAAGGAGAAAGAATTTGCTGAAAAAGAAAACAAGAGTCCTAGACTGAGTACAGAGGACTGGTTACAAAAACATATCTTCACTGATCTGCATATGATATTTTTTGCGACCTATGCAAATGAGTTGTACGACTGGTTATCAAAGTTGACTGATAAGAACATATTCAAGAAGAAAAGAAACATAGTCTAGACACCAGAGCTGATCCAGACTGTGAAGAGCGTTGATAATCCCATTTCACGGGTAGTAGACTTTTGGCTTGCGAGTTTGTCAGAAGGCTTCATTACAAAGTTCGCAGTCGATCAAAGAAAGAGTTTCAGTGAAGCAGAGAGGTACTTCTTCAAAGGATATCGTGGTAAGTACCTAAGCTCATTAAACTTGTCCATTAAGATGTTATTACATGAAAAAGGAGTAACGGATATAGTCTCAGATGAATAAGTTAAGTCAGTGTAATGTCACAAGAGTTTGAGAGTGATTTTGATGAAATTGGATGTACACGTAGTGGTAAGAAATATAAAGTAGATTTCAGATCTTCTCTCTTTGAAAACAGTTCAGACAACACTAGAGAACAGAACCATAGTAATAGAGAGAGAATAGTAGGGGGTATCCCTTACCACCCTTATACCCCACAGAAAACAACCACGACTCAGAATAATCCTGTAGGAACTCCATCTAGTAGTTCACATACAGTACACACTACTACTACGTCACCTACACCTACACCGCCGAGTGGTAGCACTAGAGCAAACCAGAATCCACCACGTAGAAACAGAATGGGGGATGACATGAAGTTACCTACCTTCAAGGGTACAGGGGAAGAAGACCTAGAACAACATTGGTTCTTATGTGAATCCATATGGACCATTACAGGGATCCAGGATGATAATATTAAACTTGTCCAGTTGGTCACTACACTTAGAGAGAGAGCCTTAACATGGTATATGAAGTATACAACAGCACCGGCCAGAACGCTCGTATAGATCAAGACCGCAATGATTAAATAATTTAAGAAACCTAAGTCTGAGTCACAGTATATCACAGAGCTTAAAGACATCAAACAACTACCTACAGAGTCAGTATGGGACTTTGATCAAAAATTCAAAGCCCTTATAGACCAAGTCAGCTTTGATTTTTCGCCGGAGCAGCATAAGGAATGGTTCATCGCAGCATTGCTTCCTCACATCAGACTTCCATTAATGCAACAAAGACTCCGTACGCAGGATGAAGCATTGGAGATGACAATTAAACTAGAGGCTTCACCTCTAGCTGAGACTAGTACAGGTATGACAAACCTACAGAACCAGTTAGCCAATCTCACGTTACAGCTACATGAGATTAAGAAAGGGAAAGAAGTTGCACAAGAACTATGGTGTATAAAGTGTAAAGGACAGGGCCATACTAAAGATAACTGTTCAGTATTTGTTGAATATTTAGCAAGTGGGGCTCCAAACCCCTTAATACAGACTCAAGGGCCATGGTGTGAACTCTACAGAACAAGAGGACATCGACCACCAGAATTCCCTTTACTTCAGAAGTATGTACAAACCCCTAAGAACTTATATTGTAACTTCTGTAAGTCAGTAGGTAATGATGAACATAATTTGCCAAGCTTATGATATTATTATAGAAAGAAAACATGACGTATATAGAGTCCAGTCGCAAACACCAGGTCCAGCAGCAGGACCACAGCATGAACAGGGTCATGTTGGTCGTGGAGGAGGATTCAGAGGACGAGGCCGTGGAGGAGGCTTTGGCCGTGGAGAAGGCTTTGTCTGTGGCCGTGGACCTATTACTTGTTACAAATGTGGAATTGTAGTACATTATGCTAGGGACTATTAGAACCTGAGTACGACATGTAAGTATTGCACACGTATTGCAAGTCCTATAAGCATATTATAGAAGAGTGTCCGATCTTGATAGCCAAGATTAGGGAACCTAAGCCAGCAGTACACCAGAACATCCAGCTTATTGCTACTGAGCAGAAAGATCCAGAACCAAGATTCAATATAGTGACTCACAGCAGTGCTTCTACTAGTAGAACGTCGTAGGATGACGCAAAGATCACAGGTCCGGAGTGGGTGCGCAAAGCCACTAATAAATCAACACCACTCAACCTGCAGAAAAACAAAGAAACGTTTTAGAAATATCAAACTTTCTTTGCTGACCCTACACCATCAGGATAGCAAGTACTACCATGTAGGGGCATACTGCAACAAGAACCTTGTGGCATTAGTCCTGTGTAGATATCACAGGCTACCACATCGGGAAGGTGTGAAGAGGATGAGTCAACAGGAAGTGTACAATCGTTCCTACAGAGTTTCTTGAAACTCGTTAGAAATGAGAAAGCTATCGAAGAGCTTCAACGCATCATAGATCAGTGTCAACCATCTTCTTGCATGAGCAGTGTGCAGCGTGCTGTTCATAATATTATGGGACATACAAGAACAGGAAGAGAGATGAGACTCACAGCACAAGTTGGAGAATTTGAAATGGACGAGGTAATCCTAGATTTAGGATCAGAGGTAAATGTTCTGACTAAACAGACATGGGAATAGATGGGTAGCCCTAAGTTAGCCAGATCGCCTATCCATCTGCACTTAGCTAATTAGCAGAGGGTATCACCACTGGGTCAATTACCTCAGGTGCTAGTTGATATTGACAGGTTCGTAGCTTTGCCGAATTTTAAGTTATAGAAATCATTGGCGACAGTAGACCATATCGAGCTCTACTAGGTATTGATTAGGCAATCGATAACATGGCTGTTATCGACTTAAAGAAATGACAAATGACCTTTGAGGATACACAGATCAGGGTCATCGCACCGTTGGATCCTTTTCAGGGTCCTCACTATATTGAACCTATCCGAGCAGAGGAGGAGGCGTGTAATATGGAGAGCCTTTATCAGATGACTACTAATCAAAGTGATTACATCAATCCGACCACAGATGGGAACATTAGTTGGCGATACGACAACTCATGCACATCAGATTCGGAGGTAGGTTTACAGAACTGGTAGAAGAGACTTTACGAAGTCTCAGCATGTAGATGTGCGTTTATGACTAAGTCACTGCGATGGATTGGCACAGAGATTATTGAAATTTTATCATTTTATGGCTTAGTGGATGTCAACGAATTTTTACAGCAGTTTGAGCAGGAAATTCCTCAAGAGTAGAGGATGAAAACTATTGACCTTGCAGTAAAAGCCACACCTGCAAGATGGTGGCATGCACATAAAGAACATATCGCATCATGGGATGACTATAAGATATTGATGGCAATGAGGATCTCTAATGAAAAGGAGCCCTTACAACAGAAATACACAGGAGAAAGTGACCCTGGGTCACATATTCATATTTGTGAACAGAGTTGGTCGAAAATTCCAGAGGATGAATGGGTTCACTTATTCATTCACACTTTAGACACAGTGCCAAGGAACTGGTACACTGAGACAGAGTTGCACAGAGGAACTATCACATGGCCACTTATGATAGATAGCTTTCTACTCACTTTCACTTTTGAATCTGAGTTTCCAAGCATTGATCAGGCCCTAGGTGTTATAAAAACCAAGATATTTGATGGCTGTACCCAATCAGTGTCTGTTCATTCTGATTGGGCTATCCAGTTAGAAGATGTGCTTGGGTGTTACAACTTCATAGCAGATTCAGGCGATGAGGATGAGAATCCTCGTAGTATCAACATTCCAGATTCAGAAGGGACTCACGATGTTGATGGACCAAAACTCGAGATTCCAGCTATCATAGACCCTATCAAGATTAAAAAGATCAATATTGGCACAGAAACAGAACCAAAGTTTGCCTCTATTAGAGACTATTGGGATGATGAAATAGTGGGACACATCGCAGATCTCTTACATGACTATCAGGACCTATTTCCCACTAAGTTCACAGAGATGAAGGGAATAGGAGGATATTTGGGAGTCATGTGCATACCATTGAAAGAGGATGCGAGGCCAGTTAAGCAGCGTCCATACAGATTGAACCACCGCTATAAAGAAAAAGTTAAGGATGAGATCAATAAGATGCTAGCAGTAGGCATCATTGAGCCAGTAGAATAAAGTGAATGGGTTAGTCCCATGGTTGTGCAAGAAAAGAAAACTAAAGGAGACATCAGGATTTGTGTTGATTTGTGCAAACTCAATGATGCATCACTTCATGACCCATTTTCGACACCCTTTACTAATGAAGTTTTAGACAATGTGGGAGGACAAGAGGTCTACTCCTTCACTGATGGATTTTCAGGCTATCACCAGATCAGAATCCATCTAGAGGATCGACATAATACCACCTTTGCGACAGAATGGGGCTCATTCCAATATACAGTAATGCCCTTTGGTCTTAAAAATGCACCAGCTATATTTTCTAGAGTAGTAGTTGTTGTATTCAAGGAATACATCCATAAATTATTAGAAGTCTATTTTGATGATTGGACTGTATTTGGATTAATCGACAAGCATATAGGAGATTTAAGGCTCATGTTAGAGAAATGTAGGAAATATCAGATTTGTCTTAACTTGAAGAAATATATATTCTGTGCACCATTTGGTATTTTGTTGGGTCATATTGTTTGCAGACAAGGCTTGATGGTAGATCCTACAAAGATTGCCATCATTGTACATCTCCCAACACCCAACTCAGTCAAGCAATTGAGAACAGTGCTCGGTCATACCGGGTACTATAGAAAATTCATCAAAGCTTATGCAAAGATCACAGCACCATGGAAAAGTTGTTAAAGAAAGACGTGAAATTCCTATGGAATGAGGAATGCCAGCAAAGTTTAGACACACTTAAAGAGAAGATGGTTACAGCACCCATCTTAGTATTCCCAGATTGGAACAAGCCATTTCATGTCCATGTGGATGCATCTAGCATTGCACTGGGCATTGTCTTAACGCAGCCAGGAGAATGAGGTATTGATCACCCTATTGCGTACTCCAGCAGAAAGCTATCTACAGCAGAAAAGAACTACACCACTACAGAACGAGAAGGACTAGCTATGGTGTATGCTCTACAAAAGTTCAGGAACTACCTATTGGGTGCCCCATTCAATATGTTTACTGACCATTCTGCTTTAAAGTATTTGGTCAATAAACTAGTATTAGGAGGAAGGATTTGCAGATGGTTACTCTTATTTCAGGAGTATGATTTTGAAATCATTGTAAAACTAGGAAGATTAAATGCCGGACCTAATCATCTATCGCGAATAGATTCAGGAGAAGAACCAAGTAATTTAGAGGATAATTTGCCAGATGTGCAATTATTTTCTATCCAGATCACAGATGAGTACTATGAGGATATTATTCACTTTCTCACTACAGGGTGGGAACTAGTTGACTTTACTAAGCAGCAGAAGAAACAGTTAGTTGTGAAAGAAGCAGACTTCACTTTGATTGCAGTACATATATATAAGTTAGGTCCAGATGAAGTCCTGCGCGGATGCGTGATGCCACACGAGAAAAAGGCCATTATCAGAGAAGCACACTCAGGAACCATAGGAGGTCATTTCGCAGCAAAGCCAACTACTCAGAAAATCTTGACTGCAGGGTTATGGTGGCCTACTTTGCACAAAGACACTAAGGAGTTTTGCAGATGTTGCAATATCTGCCAGAGGGTAGGAAAACCTTCATGGAGAGATGAAATTCTGCTGTGACCACAGATTACGCTACGGGAATTTGACAAGTGGGATATAGATTTCGTGGGTCCTATCAACCCACCATGAAAACGAACTGGTGTGAGATACATCATCACAGGAACAGAATACCTCACCAGGTGGGCAGAGGCTAAAGCAGTAAGGAATTGTGATGCTGCTACAGCTACACAGTTCATTTTTGAAAACATCATAGCTAGATTTGGATGTTTAGTAATTTTGATGAGTGATCAAGGCACACATTTTCTGAACTGCACTATTGAGGCCTTGACAGAGGAATTTCAGATCCAGCACCATAAGAGCACTCCCTACCATCCTCAAGCTAATGGTACGGTAGAGGCCTTTAACAAGATTCTAGAAAATGCTATTACTAAGATCTATGACAGCCAAAGAAATGATTGGGACCTCAGGGTTAATGCTGTATTATGGGCTTATAGGACTACATGCAAGAAACTCACAGGACACACACCTTTCAGCTTGGTGTATGGACAAGAGGCTGTTATGCCTATGGAATATATTATTCCTAGTTTAATAGTTGCTCAAATTACCGAGATAGTTGATACAGACACCATGAATGAAAGGCTAGCACAGCTTCTTTCCTTGGAGGAAGACAGATTCATCGCACGATTCTGTCAGAAAGTATAGAAGGAATGAGAAAAATCTTGGCATGACAGGCACATCAAGAGAAAGAGTTTTCAGATAGAATACCTAGTGCTCCTATATGACAGTAAGTTTGTTAAGTTTCCAGGGAAGTTCAAGACACATTGGTTGGGGCCATATCAGATTCATTATGTTATAGAAGGAGGTGTCGTTCAGCTCAGCAAACTGAAAGGGGAGCTTCTTCCTACGTTAATTAATGGCAGTAGGATTAAGCTTTATAGTGACAACCACTCCACCTCCCAGCCCTAACTCAGACAGTTTAAATAGTGCAGATGTCTAGTGTAGTTGAAAGGAGGCATCGCACCGGTAATTAGTCTACACCGGTAGGTAAAGAGTTTTAAGTATTCTAAGTATAAGGAATCGCATGAGGAAATTTTATTTTGCATAAGTCATAGGATGCTTGCGGAGTTGAAAAATAAATAGAAAATCCAAGTATGAGGAGTTTCATGCCAGTATGTTACGCAAGTTTTGAACGTTGCGGAGTTTCATGCCAGCATGTTGGTTCAGAATGATGCAGTGTGACATCGCAGCAATGCGATGCTCCCTGTTCCATGTAGACAAGTTTGAAAAGAGACAGGGGGACAGTCACTTCACCTTCTGACAAGCAGTCAATCCAGAAATGACCGGTATACGTTACCCTAGATTTGGCAACAGTATAATGATTTTTTCCAGATTTGCTAAATCTTGGTTGAGACCGGTGCCTATACACAAGTTTCAAGGGAAATTTGATCGGATTTTAGAAATTAATGAGGATCAAAATGACGGGTATTGTCTTTTCCATGTAATTAATACCACTGATGAGTCTAGCCTAGATGACCATTGCTTTAGAGATTATCGCTTTCGTTATAAATTCAGAGATCATTCATACAGAAGGGTTACTTTTGCAATTTCTGAGAGTTATAGAGCAATTTGGAGAGTTTTCCTGTGCAGAGATAATTCAGTTACAGAGTGCTAGTTTTCCCCAATTTCGCAGCCATTGCCAGTCTAGAGTATTGCACCGAGTGGTTTCTGTCCGAGACGGAGCCTTTAGAGGACATTGTGCAAAGATTCCAGCATGGTGGTCTTGCGTCCGCTATGACGACACCACCCAAGGTTGTGAAATTAGGTACATCATATGTTAGACAGCCACCAAGAATGAGGATTCAAGCACAGGATGTAGAAGATGTCATCAAAGTCTTTGTTGTAGAGAAGCATAAAGACGAGCAGATCACTGAAGATAAGAAAACAGAGCAGAAGAATGATGAGAATAAATCTCTATCCAGGAAGAAAGTAAAAATGAGAAAAAGATGGAAACAAGAGAAGGAATATGACCTATCTCATCACCTAAGAGAAGAACAAGAGATTGTCGAGGCAAAGAAATGAAAATATGAAGATCATAGGCAGCATGAATACCTAGAGCGATTTGCTGAGAAGAAAAGTGAAAGGGGCAAACAAACCAAACAAGCAGAACTTCAGAAGGCAGACCAAGGCTTGTTATCGGAATGGAATTCATGGTTTGTATAGTTTTTCATATGAAAGGATCCAGACTGAGTGAAATTTTTAAGAAGACTAGAAGATACAGAGTTATATTTTCTTTGGGATATGAGTTCTAATCCAGATAGGGAGGAGTTCTCGTAATACCAGGGATTTGAATCCTTATGGTGAGGAAATGGATGGCAAGTCTTGCAAGCGACGAGAGCGAGATCATGAAAATAAGGGAAGGAAAGGTAAGAGAGACCTACGAACTAATTTTACAGAAGATTCCAGCATTAGTCAAGCTATGCTTGAAATGGCACAAGAGTGTGTCGAAGCTATGAACAACGAAGTCGCAGGACTTTGAGAGAGATTCACAAGGACTTCGCAGGAAGCCAAGGAGAAGCTACAGCAGGAGAAGCCAGTTGTTAGTGGCTCAGGCACGAGCCACAAGTAAGTGTTAGGGGACTGTTGGAGTAGGGTCCCGCAGCTACAAGAAAAGCTGCTACATCGGGAGAGGGAATTCAAAGAAGACAGTACCTGAGCGGGCGAGAAGAGAGAGCTCAACCACTGCATTCAAGGTAGTGGCTAAGATAGGAGGTCTCAGCTACCCTCATAAAGGAAAAGGAGCAACGGGCCAAGGTATTGAAGACAAAGTATAGAATGGGAGAAACCGAGGAAGCGGTTCCCATACCCACGATCAGCGCTGGGAAGCGTGGAAGACTACAGAAAGCTGTGGTGTGACGGTAAGTGGCAGCCCACAGTATGTTGATGTATATGTAACTTCAGAATGTATTCTTCTATGTATCTTATGTATTGTAACCCGATGTTTATTTCAGGATGTTTCTATTATGTATTTGAGTCATGTGATCATGCCTCGATGTTCCGATCGGGAAGATTAATAATGTAAACAAGTCATATCAAGTCATTAGGTAAGTCCCCATAGTTTCGGGGCACTTGAGTTATTATACACTAATTAAGGTGTAGGCTCGAGTAGTAATTGTTAGGTTGAGCCTATGTGTGAAAATGCAATTCAAGTGAATGGATGAATATAAATAAAGAGTGAGAGTGTCTCTATTTATCACTTGCGAAATACATCACTTGCTCTCTCAAGTGTGGCGCACTAGTGCAAAAGGAAATATACTGGGACTAGAAGACTACTGCTGTCGAGAGTGCATCTTACTGTTTTTGGGTCTTGCATCTTGTGGTGATTCTATCTTTGAGGAAGTTGCGGGGTTTTCTCCATTTATGGTTTCCCCGATCAAAACTCTTTGTGTCTCTTGTCTCTTGTGATGTGCTTATGTTATTGCTGTGCTTGTTATTCTCTCAGAGAAAAGATCCTAACATAATGCTAGCTTAAATGTTGAAAAACTAACATGGTATCAGAGCTAACCTGAGAAGAAGACATTGTGCAGCTACAGGAACTAGGCCTTCCTATTTTGTGGATCTTTCTCCACATATTTTCAGCAAAAGTATGCTAGGATGACTCTCCATTGAAGGGTGCATTTTTCTGTCGATGCGGAATTCAATTTCAAGCATTTTCAGTTTCGATGTGGAAATTAGGGCTTTCTACAAAAGAGAAATTTTTTAGTCAGACCAGCATAGGATTTTTCTCTGCATCAAAACCAAATTTTAGAGACCTGGATCAAGAAATTTGGTTGGGTGAAACTCCGAGAAAGTCAAACCCTAGTTTGACCCTGAGCTAGGAGAAACCCTAAATACTAAAACTGCTACGTTTCGGTACAGTCGCTATATTCTGCAATTGGAGAAGTATCAAAAGCTGAAAATTTTAGGGGCTGAATATAAAATCATGATGAACACCTTGTCCAAAAATCAGGCTCAGATTCGCTATATTCTGGGAGATAAGATATCTCAAAGTTAGGGTTCCAGCCTCTTCCAGAAATCATCCATAAACAGGACACCTGGGGATAATTGCAATATCTTGGGCTACAGAGGTCCAAATGGAATTTCTGAAGATTTCACAGAAAGGGAATGGAATGTAATTTTGGTGTTCTGAATATCAGACTCAGAAGATGAACTAGTGACACGTGGCATGCCATACAACTTCGTTGTTCTGAACAGTTCTGTAACAGGTCACCTTGGGAAAAGGATAATAAATACCAAATGGTGAAACCAATTCTGATGAAACCTGCGGTGTTGGATCAGGGACATGTGAGGTTACCTCAACAAGAAATTTTAGACATAGAGGATTAGTAAGTTCTGAGATATCACAGAAATAGTAACAGGAATTTCTGCAGAAGAAATTGGAAATCTAGGGCTTCCTGTTTCGGGAGCTTCCCTCCACTGTTTTCAGAAAAGGAGTACATTAGACAGATCCATTTGAAGAGATATATCTGTCTATCCAATTAGTTTTGAAAGATTCCAAGTTTTGAAAACTAGGGTTTCTGTGACAAACCCTAGATCAGCAAACTCTGGGACAAGGACGGACACCTCAAATCGGTAAGATCTAATCCTTTGTTATTTCCATTTGAGGTTCTCATTTCAATATGATATATCACATCAGCTTGGTGGCAAGCTTGGGGAAGTTGAAAACTTCCAAGCCTGGAAGTATTTGATCTCTCTAAATAAAATGGATTGGACACCTACATGAGTATAGAGGTTCTAATTTCAGAGGGAGACGAGGTTAGAAGCCTTTCACAAGAAGAACTTGGTCAAGGCCAAAGAAGACATCATGCTCATGCTGCAAAGGATGATGAACCATCCAGAAAGAGATCCAGATATGAAAGTGAAGATTCTTCAAGAGAGGATGAATATGTTCTGATATCAACTCTCACAGGTAACATTACTCATGGAAGTGATGATTGACTCATAGACAGTGGGGATTCCAAACATATGATGGGACTCAAGGAAAGACTATCGATGATGCGGTAGTGATTAGAGAACAAGAAGGAGGCTTGTACAAATTGAAGGGCCATCCAGAACAAGCCTTGATCCATGAAACAGTAAAGCCAAATGAGCCTTGGCATAGAAGGCTTGCACATGTGCATTACAGAGCACTACCTATGGCAAGAAAAGCTATTCCAGAATTTCAAGCTATTTGAAGGGAAGAACAAAAATCAGAATATGACCTAAAGAAACCAGTTGAAGGATGTGAAGATCCAGAATGAAGAGACCATGCATTCATAAGAGTCTCTCAAATCAAAGAACAACTTGAAGTGGTAAAAGAAGAAGTGAAGAATGCAGAAGTGGTGATGGCCATTTTGAATGGCCTCCCAGTATCGTAGGATTCATTCATTCGAGGAATGTGTGCCAGAAGGTAGTGATTACTTTCAATAGACTCTAGAAAGAGAACTCACAAGAAGAAGAAGCTCGAGAAGAGAAGGTGGGAGCAACTGAAGATCAAGCTCTTACCATCCAAAGAAGATCCCTCAAGCGATGAGGAATATGAAGATCTGAACTCTTGAAGAATATCTTATCCACCTTAGCATTTGGATAAGAAACGATGCTATCATGAATGAAGAAGACGATGAAGCTGAAGGCTCAGGAAGGAGTCTACCCACGAAAAAAATAAAGATCAGTATTCAATTGTCATGATATTGTTTTGTTATGCATTTGTTTATATTCAGTTATTGTATTATGCATGATAGGATGTTTGCATTAATGACAGTATACTACTAATATGCATGTGATGGGTAAGTAGATCATGGTGCTATACAAATTTTCCATTGCTACTTATATAGAATGAAACCTATTTGCTGACATATTGGATTAGTGCACAATCTCAATGTTGTCCTGGTAGAGATGGAAGGCATCTAGAAATTTTCAGTGAGATATGGATGAATGTTGTATTGGCTAAAGTAGTTGCATAATCATATACTTATGCATAAGTATTTTCCAGTATGAATATTCCTTATGAAATGTTCTAACCATACAAATGCATTTGACTTGTAGGAAAGA
The DNA here is from genome assembly GCA_001517045.1 of Pseudotsuga menziesii. NCBI lineage: Eukaryota > Viridiplantae > Streptophyta > Pinopsida > Pinales > Pinaceae > Pseudotsuga > Pseudotsuga menziesii. The sequence goes on from LPNX010630092.1 coordinate 195,932, forward strand.
CTGCATACATAATCGCCTACAAGCAAAGAAGAATGAAGACTTGTTCCGAAGAACAAGTGACGACAGTTCAAAGACAAAGAATAATATGATGAGTGCAGTGACATCATTGATGTAGAACCTTCCAGCCACCAAGAAGAAAGGGAAGACCAATTCAAGAAGAATGATGTCAGGGTGCAGTATCGAGAATTGAAGAGAAGTTCATAGTTCCATAATGTAGTAGATGGAAACATCGTGGGATACAAAGAAATATTTGTTGCATGAGGCTTCTCATGAAAAGAATGCCTAGACTACGAAGACACATTTGCAGCGAGTAAGAGTTTAAACACATACATGATGAGCCTGATGAAGATCTTAACCTTTGCTACAAGGCTGAAGATGTAAGTCTATACACTAGATGGTCACATAGAATATTAGTAGCATAGGAAGCTACTTGTCACTCTAGTACAAAATGTTTTTCAGTGCATAGAGCACAAACGACAGAGGGAGTATGATGCTCCGCTTCAGAGGGAGTGACTACAGAATATATTGAGGTTCGACATGGTACGACAGGATGGGAAGATTAGTGATGACTCTAGGCTTTACTAAGAGTAAAGAGGATTTCAACCTTTGCTTCAAGGTTGAAGATGGAAGACCAGTGATCCTCCTGTTATGTGTCGATGCACTATTGTTCTAGGTATGGAGGTGTGGCAGAGTGCAGATGGAATCTTCCTTGGACAAAGGAAGTATGCAGTAGAGATACTGAAGAGGTTCAGGATGATGGACTGCATGACCACACCTATGGCATTGAAGATGAAGCTATTAAGTGATGCTTCATCAGAGACGGTTGATGCTACGATGTAACGTTAGATGATTAGGTCCTTGATGTACTCGAGACTAGATACTTGGCTTGCTGTGAACACATTGAGACATGTTCACCTGATGGTTGAAAAGCATGTAGGGGTACAATTGATTATGGACTCAAGTATGATGCGAATCAAAAGATTAACCTGGAGGGTTACGTTGATTCATATTGGGCAGGCAGTGCCATCGACAGGAAGAGTACTTCAGGATGTTGCTTCAGTATGGGATCAGGTGTGATCTCTTGGTTTAGCAGGAAGCAATCCTGTGTGGCACTGAGTACAGCTGAAGCAGAGTATGTCGCAGCTTGTTCAGCTAGTTGTGAGGCAGTATGGCTGCGGAAGCTACTGTCTGATATATTTGATCTCCAGTTGGATGCTACTTGTATACATTGTGACAACCAAAGTTGCATGAAGTTGTCAGAGAATCTAGTGTTCCATGACAAGTTGAAGCATATCGAGATCAAGTATCACTATATCAGGGATATGGTGCAGAGAGGAGCAGTGAAGCTCCAGTATGTTGCGATGGAGGAACAGATAGCTGATGTATTGACGAAGCCATTGGCTAGGATGAAGTTCGAGAAATTCAGAGAGAGACTTGGTGTTCTCCAGATCGAGGTTCCTTCCAAGAGAAAGTGATGAGACCCATAGCCATTCTAACATGGTGAGAGGATTGGTTCCTTCCATGGTAAGATGTAAGGGCTGAGCCATTGTGTCATGGTGAGAGGATTCAGTTCCTTCCATGTCAGATATGAGTGCTATAGATCCAAAGCCATTCTGACGAGCAGGTCATATGTAAGGGCTGAGCCATTCTGTCATGGTGAGAGGATTTGGTTCCTTCCATGTCAGATATGAGTGATGACTGCCATTCTGGAAATGGAGGCACCTAGTCAGTTACCAGGAACACTCAGTCAGGGACTGAGAGATCCATTCTAATGAGCAGGTCAGATGTAAGGGCTGAGCCATTCTGTTCATGGCTAAAGGATTAAGTTCCTTCCATGGCAGATGTGAGTGCTGGGCATTCTGACGAGCAGGTCAGATGTAAGGGCTGAGCCATTCTATTCATGGCTAAAGGATTTAGTTCCTTCCATGTTAGATGTGATTGCTGGCCATTCTGTCGAGTAGGACAGATGTAAGGGCTACTGCCACTCTCCGGGAGAGTGGAGGCGCCTGGTCCATTACCAGGTAGCTCAGTCAGGGGCTGGGGGCCATTCTGACGAGGGTGTAGGATTCAGTTCCTACCAGGTCAGATGTGAGTGCACAAATCTCTCATCATTGTGGTAGGAGGGGCTTCGGCCTGGGTGAGAGTCGTTCATCATTGTGGTAGGATGTGTTCCGGCCTGGGTGAATGCGTAAAATATTTCATCATTGTGGTAGGAGGGGCTCTGGCCTAGATGAAAGTCATTCATCATTGTGGTAGGATGTGTTCCGGCCTGGGTGAATGTGCCATTCTGACGAATAGGTCAGATATAAGTGCAGAGCCATTTCACAGATGTTAGTGATGTGATGTCCTATCATGCTGGTGAATGTGAGTGTTGTGCCGTTTTGATGTGATTGTAGTTTACTACATGATTAGATGCAAGTGTTGGGTGTGCCTTTCTGATGAGCAGGTCAGATGTAAGTGCTGGGCGAAGACCTACCTGGTGGCTAGGCCTACAACCAGCATGAAAAAGGGCTGGCTTTGTAGAACTTCCTATGAAGAGATAGTACACACATGATGATGACCAGAGGAGATCCAGATCGAGCTATGATCCAGATCCAATTATGATGACTCCGGGAGATCCAGATCGAGTGATGATCTAGATCCAGCAGTGATGATCCAGATCCAAATTGAGTGATGATCTAGATCCTGTGGTGATGTTCCATGATGATCCAGATCGAGTGATGATCTAGATTCCGTGGTGATGTTCCATGATGATCCAGATTGAGTGATGATCCAGATCCAGTGATGATGTGCTATGATGATCCAGATCCAGTTCTATGATGATCCAGATCGAGAGATGATCGATATCTAGATGACTTGAAGATGAAGATGACATGAAGATGGAGATTACTTGAAGACGAAGATGTTCTAGTTGATACAGAGAAGAAGACCAGTGCTGAAAATCGTGTCGAAAGAATACCTTCCTAGTTAAGAGGGAGTGTTGACGTATATGTAACTTCAGAATGTATTCTTCTATGTATCTTATGTATTGTAACTTGATGTTTATTCCGGGATGTTTCTATTATGTATTTGATTCGTGTGATGATGCCCCGATGTTTTGATCAGGAATATTAATAATGTAAACAAGTCATATCAAGTCATTAGGTAAGTCCCCACAGTTTCGGGGCACTTGAGTTATTATACACTAATTAAGGTGTAGGCTCGAGTAGTAATTGTTAGGTTGAGCCTACGTGTGAAAATGCAATTCAAGTGAACGGATGAATATAAATAGAGAGTGAGAGTCTATAAATAGAGAGTGAGAGTCTCTCTATTTATCACTTGTGAAATATATCACTTGCTCTCTCAAGTGTGGCACACTAGTGGAGAAGGAAATATACTGGGACTAGAAGACTACTGCTGTCGGTAGTGCATCTTACTGTTTTTGGGTCTTGCATCTTGTGGTGATTCTATCTTTGAGGAAGTTGCAGGGTTTTCTCCGTTTATGGTTTCCCCGATCAAAAATCTTTGTGTCTCTTGTCTCTTGTGATGTGCTTATGTTATTGTTGTGCTTGTTATTCTCTCAGTGAAAAGATCCTAACATAATGCTAGCTTAAATGTTGAAAAACTAACACAGTACAGATGCGTCGACTGTCACAGTTGGGGTTTTTGGGTTACTGTTGGGAAAGGCTCAAAGTTTTGTAATGGCGAGACCTTCGGGCCGCCTATATAAGCATGTATTTTGTAATGTAAAAGGTTAGACAATTGGGTAGTTGCTTAGATAGTTAGACATGGGGTAGCCACTGAGTCATTTAGCTAGCCAAGTGTCTCTAGAGTATCAGTATTGTAAGATTCGAGCTCTGGTTCTGTTAGTCCATCTGTATTATCTTACTGTAACCAATAGCTAGCTCCTTGAGTATGTATGTAACAATCCACAGGGATTGAGAGAAGGAGAGAGAGAGAGAGAGAGAGAGAGAGAGAGAGAGGAAGAGTATATTGTAAGAGAAGGCAATATAAGAGAAGAGATCTAAGAGAGAAGGGCTCCCGGTTGTGTGGGAGGAGTTTCCCAGAAGATCTCGAGGCTGCATATCAAGTTGCAGTGGAACTGTGTTTACTCTCTCAAGATATAATATAAAAACTATTTCCCGTGGATGTAGCTTCCCCCGTGGAGGTGAACCATGTAAAATTCGTGTGTTGTGCGACTATTTCATGTATTTGTTCTTTACTTATGTGTTATCTATTATCTTTTACATGAATGTTGCTTATCAATTGATGGATGTATGTATGTTATGCTTCAGTTTATAGCACATAGAGGGTTAAACGCAAGCTGAAGGTATCAAGTAGCCTTTATATGAGTTTATCAGTGCTTAGTTCATAACAGTTTGACAGTTACAGTGTTAAGTGACTCTGGTATATGAGTTCCGTGATTTCAACGTAGTTGATGTTAGCATGTTAAACTGTAGAGGTCTAAGTGAAGTGGTTTAACACTCTTGTGAAGGTTAACAGAGTTAGTAGATCCAAGAAGGAGGTCGTAGTACCTTGAGAGCTATTATGCATATTGAGACTCATTATAGGATATATTATAGAATAGAAAGGTGATATCCCATCATATGGGGAGCTGTGGTGTGAGATATCATGGGGAAGCAGCTGAGCAGAAGATTAAGTTGCGCATCACCATAGAAGCTGCGATGCGATAAGTGTCCGCTTCCTACCGGCGCCAGCTAGAAGGAGAGATCACTTTTGCAGAGAGATCCCGCTGGAAAAGAAGAGTCACAAACCAATAGAATGCTACAGAACCCGGTTGAAGACACCTGAGTCTTCAGCCGACCCATCCAAGATCACTTCGGGTGAGACTTCAGGCTGCTCTGTGGTATGTCACCGAAAGGGCCAGTGAGCTAGGGGTTTTGTTGGTATATAACAAGTAAACCCACGTCTACCCCACCAAACCAACACTATGTGCTACAATTGAGTGTGAGTGAGTGTGTGTTAAATAGATAGGTCACCTCTCTATTTATACTCATTCTCAACATGACTAAAAACCTACTAGGGCCAACTTCACTAGGTGAGACTAATAACCCTAGTGCCCTGGAACTGTGGGGACTTTAACCCTTAGAAAATAGGGGGGTTACCCACAATGACTTGACATGACTTGTTTACATTATAGATTCTCCCGATCAGAATGTTGGGGCATGACATTATGACTCAATTACATTACAAACACATCCCAGAATAAACATCAGGGTACAAGACATAAGATACAAAGGTGAATACATTTCAAAGTTACAAATACATCAACAAATCCTTGTTCAATAGGCTTATCATAAGGGTATGGCTTTTCCCATGGCCTTGCCCTCGAGATATCAACCATGCATTTCCTCGCCACAACTATAACCTATAACCACAAAACAAAATCCACAATGAGAAGTATGATATGTTAAATAAGCTAAAACAAGCAACTGATGCTACGAAACCAAACCACTACCATACTTATCTGCTAAGCCATCGAAATCATTTCCTTCACATAGAATAGGAGCAGAGAGCAAGCAACAATGTTGTCAAATGACCAAACTAACACTTGGTCCAAGCCCTAAGCATTGTCCCTCTTCCCAAGATGCATTGATAGTGCCACCCTAGCCACAATTAATGCACACCAAACCCATAATCATATAGTCCATGGACTATATTGCAAACTTTCAACCCAAATCAACATAAGGATTAAACTATTACATGCATCGAATACTTTATCCTTTAACCCTTAAGACCATGTGCATTGACTACTTAGGATTTAAGCCCTAGACCGTGGCATATGAAATATGCCATGGAATATTTTTTAAAGCCAAAGTTTTTACAAAAGTATTACAAACATTAAAATAAACATATATAAAAGTATGTTAGGACATGAACATGTCTTAAAACCTTTCCACCATAGTAAACAAGTAGCACATAAATAATGAATGGGTGCCACGTAGATAATAAGTTTTGTAGGACCTATCACTATAATAGCGTCGTAATAAGCACAATTCTAAGTAGTATAATGTCGGTAGGATAGGTCTGCAAAGATGTGCGCTAGTAACTCAAACGGTCGGTTTTCTCATTCATCTTGTTATAAATAGTTTTCCAACACCAAGTGAACCTGCACATAAAAAGGAAGAAGTGCATTAGTTCAAATAGAACTAAGTAATCCCACTAGGACAAGTAGAAACTATTACCTCTCAATTGGTTACATGGGAAACTAGTCCTGCCACTCCACCCATTTATCCATTGACAAACTTAAGTTAGAATCATGTATATAGCAACAGAAACATCAGATAATCAATGAAGTACATAATCAAGTATCTAACATACACATCAGTGCGTAACCATAATAATAGCATATTAATCAACATTACGATAGCATAGTTAAACACAGTAATAATCCTATCTGAAAATGAGGAAGCAAGATGTAAGAACAACTTATGACAAAACCACAGTATAAATAGAGTATGGCACATTCCGCAACTCCAATAATGTCCAGCATATGTAGTTTTGACTAGCCTAATAATTTTTTTTTATTTTCAAATTTTCGAGACATTACAGGTCGATGAAAAAAATTCAATAGGGTTTTTTGGCCGAACTCTTTTTCGTCCGTTAAAACCAACTTTTGACAGAAACTTTTATTGTTTTTCAACCAAAAGATTAGTTCGGCCGAAAAACTGTAAATTTTCACAAAGGGAATTCCATCCCATTTCTGACTCTTCTTCCATTTTCAGAGAGATCAAATCATATAAAATACTTATAATTTATCTTCACAAATAATACCATTAGTTGCATAATTCAATCTACTTTCTATAGATGCGAATTTTGTTGAATTTGGTGTGATACACTCATTTTATTTATTATATTTCTGAGAAGTTGTGTGGATTGCTTTAAAATTTAATAGACTTCATTGAAATGAAAATTCAATAACTTATTAAAGACACCATGAAATTTTTTGGAAAAGCCATGGTAGAAAAAAATGATGTGTTGTTTTCAAAAGGGTACTTTTAGTTTTTTTTGTTTTGAATCGGAAATTAGGAAAGATGTTGTGGAAAAATAAACATGTCATATTTTTGCTAGTTTTTCAAATTGGTCCACTTCAAAAAATTCTAATAATTGTTGCATGCAGTTGTTGGATACAAACTTATAGACATATTTTAGTATAATCTGTCTAGATAATCATAACGTATTTTGTTTTTAATGAACAATAGTTTAATAATTAATAAACTGATGTCTAAAAACATGACTATTTATCATAATTTCATCAATTAATAACATACTATCAAACACTTTCAAAAATGACATATCAAATGCCAATAAAAAAATATATAAAAAATAACGAATAGAAAGCTAACACAATTCTCTACAACTCTGGTTTTACTACAAAATTAAATTCTAAATACAAATCTAATCTTTCTTTTCCTGAAGTTGACAAAATTGCAAAAAAAAAAATTGCTTTTCTCATAACCCCTGCCTGCCCCGCTCAAAAATAGACATCCATATTCATGATTTCACCCATCACTGTGCCTATATTCGTGTTAACCAAACTTCTTGTATGGAATATGGTAAACCATAGGTAATTAGGCATCTAACCACTTTTCTCAATATGACCATGTTTTACCATTCGTTACCGTATGTTGCACACAATAATTTCTTATGAAATTTTAGACTGATATAACATTTTTTTTTGCAGATTCCAAATATGTAATTTATTTTAACTATTATATTTTTTTTCTTGTGTCATGGCTCCTTAACTCCAAAAACACAATATTAGTGTTTTTTCCATAACTCTTTCGTTTCTCAACCATTTTGAAAAAAAATTGTATGATCCACTAAAGGACACTTAGCTCTGCATGCTATTAAAAAACCATTTCAAAATAATTGCATTAATACCTTCAAAGGCTGCATCTAGACTTGGGTGACTGTTTTCGAGTGTCAATCACTTATATAATAAAAAATAATAATAGTAATTGTTATTTTAAAAAAATAGCAATGCACTAGCACTATATGTTCTCTATATCTCTATAATTTTTCATCACTTTAATCCATGATTTAGGCACTTAAAGGTTGCACCTACAAAAATATATACCCCATAATTTGTCCCAAAAATAAAAAAGTGTCACTTAAAATAAATCAAACTTTAGATAGTTAAGAACATCTTCAATAGAAAAAATTATATATTCGGAAACATCATTCAATTTTCTACATTTCATCTTATTTACTCATCCCAAGATTCATTGTGTATGTGTCTCAAAATATCCATGTAAGTTGACGAGTGCCTATTTTTTCAGTTTTCTATTGTATCCAAAAGATGCCCTCATTAGCTTGCACATACCCTATATGAATAAGATAGGTATCATGGGAGACATGAAGCTTCGTAATATTGTTTAATTCTCTATTCAAAACAACCCACATTTAAGTATCCTTTCTTGGATAAAGAATGGGTATTTGATGACCTTATAGAATGATAATAACATTAAAATTATTACTAATTCTAAAATTAATGAGATGTTGATGACCTTTTTTTTTTTAATTTTTTTTCCAAATTCCTACCTTTAGTTTTAGGTGTTTGACATTCACATTGCAAATCTAAAGAGAATAAAGATATAGGTGGGTGGTAAACATCATCCATAGAATATTTACTACTCTAAAGGGGCTATTCCTAGTCAAAAAAACAATAGTCCTCGCCTTTCTTCGGAGTTTGTCAAAAATTTGAACAATGATGTTAGTTTTAAAAATATAACATTGGTCTATCATTGGTATTTAATAATTTTAGAACTCATTTAGTAATAAATCAATTTTTAAAAGAAATTGAAAGATAATAATTTTAATATTAAATTTATGGTTGCATTTTATATTATTTAATTGGATTTTGAGAAATGTTAACATTTTAAAATTTATTTTGGTGTTAGAAATTTTTCAAGAGCATCCTTAAATCTTCATAATTTTGATAAGTTAACATATTTCAGTTCCCAATGTAACATATATGAGCAGATTGAGGGCGTTGCAATGGGTTAACCCCTCTAGCTAGTAGTACTCAACCTATACATGGAATATTTTGAGAAAAGGATCTTGATTCTTGTCCTGTCAAGTTTAAAGTATGTAATATTATTTTCTATCATGTAAACATTGTAAGGACTCATGGGAGAAAAGACCTAGATAGTTCCCTTGCATAGTTAAATCTAAGCTCGAATTGACCATGGAGATTGAATAAAAAAGATTCCTTCATTTCCTAGATGTTTTACTTACCAAGGAGACCGATGGTATTTTAACACAACAATTTTATAGAAAGAAGACCCACATGAACATGTATTTTTAAGATAACTCACACCATCATCCATTATAGAAGCTTGGGATGCTTAACAATGCTCGTTGTAAAGGTAATTAGAATTTTTGATATAAAACACATTAATGAAGAATTTAAACATCTAAAAAGATCTTAATATGAAATGGTTATAACTTGAATGGAATTGAAAGAAAGTTTTAGGAAATCCAGAAGCCATAAGAATAGAAGCCCCAATAATGATATTGAAAGAGTTGTTGTGCTGCCTTACATTCAAGACACTATGGATACATTTGTGAAAATACTTAGAGAAACGATTATAAAAATAACTTTCACTCCACCAAATTGATTAATATTTCTTGATAAAGTGAACGACTCATTGACCCCAAACATAATAAAGAGGTATATTCAATACCGTTTTCCTTTGGGAGGTATATATATAGGAGAATATAGATGCTTGGTGAAAACAAGAATGAGCGATCATTGTAGGGACATCATACATGGTCAATCCAAGACATCAACAATAGCAGAACATTCTTAAGTCACAAATAATCACATCTCCATTCCATAAGCACAAGTTATAGCTAGAAAGGATCATTGCAATAAGAGAGGCTATTGAGATAGAAAAAAACAACAGAAAAACATCCTTGATATTTTAGTAAAGATGATGGGCTCATCCTTTATAATTTTCGAAAGTTGTTGATCCATGTCTTAAGAAGGAAGAAAGAGAATAATTGATCATATAAATTTTGAGCCATATTGATGCAGAAGCATCTCCAATGCAGCAAGCTATCGCGCACAATCATTCCTTGAAGAATAAGATAGACGTTGATGTTATTACTTGGGTGGTTTCTTCTCTAGGTGTGGTAGTAGGGTGCTTCTATGGGAATTGATACAAGTTTTGTTGCAACAAAAAATACTTCAGATTCCACATAAGATAATATCATGCTGCTACTACTAGTGTTGTTACGCATAATGATGCTAAATATAGATGCTTGTGTGAAGGTAAGAAGAGAAAAAAATCTTGGTGTGCTACTTCTACAAGTGGAACTTATGTCAATAATAAAGTAGTTAGATCGTAGAAAATAAGATATCATTAAAACTATCAAGAATCCAATAATTAATTAATAATATGCTAATAAATGGCACGTTATTATTACAATTTTTTATGTTAATAATTTAATTTTAGGTTTAGGTTTTATGAACCATCGGTGCTTGGAATAAAATGGCTCTCATTTATAATTGTTAATTTCTCATCCACTAGCATGCAAACCAAATTGTTGCCAACTGCAAAATGAATTAGTGGGAGTTGAATGGTTTTCCTCTTCGTATTCTCAATAATTATTATACTAATGTACATGGGTTGTTGGATAAGTGAGAGCTCAGGTAGATTCCATAAAAAGAAGCATGAGGTATTCATGAAGGAAGAGAAGGTAGGGATGCGCAGGAGAGAAGAGGAAGTGTGGGGACACTGGTTGAGAAGCAGAGTTGTAACAGATCCTAGAGGTGTGCACATAGTTTGTGTGGGTGTGTTTTCCCTAAACGTGGTTGATACTTAGAGATGAGTGTTATATATATGTTGAATCTTGTAATATATATTCCATTTAATGAATAAAAATACTATAAAATTTCAAGTTAATGAATGTGTGATGTATATTTTTGTTTCTATCTACTATTCAGTCTCTAGTTTGATGTTAATTGTGCATCTTTAAATTGTAGTTACCAGCTACATCAAGTTGTATGAGAGTAGGTTGAGCCTACATGTGGAGGATTAGAGATATTAGTAGTAGATTTGTGAATGTTGGTATAGTGGGGAGCTTGCAAGAAGATATTGCAAATAAGAGTAATAGTGATGGCCCATAGAGGAAGAGGTAATGGAAAAGGTAATGGAAAAATGCAAGAAAATGTTGAAGATGATGAGTACAATGATTTCCATAATAGATTCCTTTGAGACAACCCATAAAAGAGGTATTACAAAAGTGATAAGGGATGACAATGATGGTGAAGAATAAGGGATGACTACAATTATGAAGAAGAATGAGAGACCATAAGAGAAGAACACAAAGAAAAAATGAATGATTAGAGATCTTAGTAGTATTGGAGGTAAGCCTAAACTAGATACTCATGTTTATTCTAGTATTTTAAATTTTGAGGAATTAATAGATTGTATAAAGGTAAGGGAAAATTTATTCAAATTTGAACAAATTAAAAATACTTAGGGAGTTAGGTTTTCTATTACAAAATTGACAATTCATGCTTCTTTATGGTGGGACACATTATAGTTAAATAGAGGAAGTGGTGGCGAAGCGAAAATTCAAACCTGTGTAGGACTGTGTCTGAAATGAAGTGCAATTTTTTTTCTTGTGGATTATGCTCTGAATTTGTTGAGGAGGTTGCAGATTGAAACATGTAAATATGTCAATAAAAAATTACACATAAAAGTTTTATAAGATTTCTATAAGATCTGGATAGAATGAGGAGAGTACATAATCCATTGCTAGGTATGTGAATGCTTTGGATTATACTATACAAAATAAGTTCAATGTATTGAATTTTCATTCAGTGGTAGAGGCTTACTAAGAATCCTTAAGGATTTAGGAAGAAACTCCGAGGAAACAACAAGATGCGAGGAGAACTCCAATATATGGAAGAGCGAATTAAATAGAAAAGCAAGTTGAGGAAGGTGAAAGTAGCTCCACCATAATGGAGGAGAATACTAGAGAAGGAATTGATGTTGATAGAGAACCTGGTTGAACAACAAGAGGTAGATGTAGAGGAGGAAAATTTGAAATCATTTCTTCAGATGTGGAATGTCGGGTCATAGGGAATTTGAACATTCAAAACTAGTGAAGGATGGAAGACAACAAGCACGGAGAACACATCTTGCTAAAACTTAACCAACAATAAAAGCAAATGAGGTGGTTGAATTGTAGTCAAAACAAGGGGAAAATTTGATGGTGACGAAGATATTTTTGTAGTCCAAAAAGGAAGTTGAGAAATAACTATAACAAAGGATACTCTTTAGAATGAAATGCAAGATTGAAGGTAAGTGTTTTAATTTTATTATTGATGGCACCTAGTAGTTATGAAAATACAATGTCTATGGAGGTTGTTAATAAATTGAATTTAAAGTGGACCACTCATCCAAAGGCATATAAATTGTAATGGTTATAAGATGGGAAAAGGGTCTCTATGGGGGAGCGGCCTTTAATTACTTTTAATAGTTTGACCTATAGTTTTTGTATTTTATTTTATGTCCTTCCAATGGATGCATGTCACATTTATTGGGAAGGCCTTAGTAGGATATGCATGATGGGAGAAACAATACCTATCGGTTTGATAAATATGGGAATAAATTCATTTTGCATCCCTTAAATAAAAAAGTGGATAAGGAAGGAAAAGTGATGATTCTTCCATATGCGAAGGGAGTGGAGCAACAAGAAGGTATGCAACAAATGGTTGAAAAAAAGAAAGAACAAAGTGTGGGTGCTGCAACAAAGGAACTTTCAAAGGAAGAGCAGACGAGAGTGTGTAATTTTCATAATGTTTTGTGTGAGGGTATATTTATAGGTAATGAAATGGAATGCATGGAAGACATGGATATGGGGAAGACTTTAAAATGTGAAGTTTATACAAACTAGAAAGTATAATTCCTTCTTCCTCTCTCTCTCTCTCTCCAACTCTAACTATCCCTAAACCCCTCTCTCTTTGTCCCTCCTGATCTTGGTCTCCATACCACTTACTACAGCTCTTCTCCTAATCTCTCTCTCTCTCTCTCTCTCTCTCTCTCTCTCTCTCTCTCTCTCTCTCTCTCTCTCTCTC
>LPNX010630092.1:209053-234053 GCA_001517045.1 Pseudotsuga menziesii
CCTCTTCACCTCCTCGCACCAGAATATCTATCTATTTCTCTCCCCCAACAACCTTCTTCTCACTATCCCTTAACATCCACACCCTCCACACCTCATCTCTCTCTCACCTAGTCACCCACCCCTCTACTCATCCACCTACTTATAGCCCCCACCCGTCTCTCTCACCCTGAACCCCTTAACACCCCCCCTTATTCTCTCTCTCTCCGTCTCATTCTTGTAGCCCTCCTCATACAACCAAAACCCTTCTCTCTCTCTCTCTCTCTCTCTCTCTCTCTCTCTCTCTCTCTCTCACACACACACACACACACACACACACACTCACACAAACAAAACATTCTTGTATTCCTCCTTGTACAACTAATCCCCCTCCTCTCCCTCTCTCTCTCTCTCTCATATCCCTTACTAAGCCTTTCTCTCACTCTCTCACCCCCTACTCCTCCCTATAACTTTAACCCCCATCCCCATATCTATCTCTCCCCCCTTCTGCCCATATCCCTTACTAACCCCATCTCTCACTTTTTCTCTCCCTTACTCCTTCACTTAGACCTTATTCACACCCCTCTATCTCTTACCCAACAACCCAACACCCTATCCTCTCTCTCTCTCTCTCTCTCTCATTACCCCTAAATCACCCTCTCTCCCTAATCCTGCTACTCTCCCTACCCAAAACAACAACCTCCTCCCCTCATCTCTCTCCTACTTCCCATAGCCCTACCCATATATATCTTTCTCTCCTACTCCCCCTATCCCTACCTCTATCACTTTCTGTCTCTCCTAATTGCCCCCACCCCCTGCTTCAATTTACCACCACCCATATCTCTCTCTACTTCAACCCCATACACCTTTTCCCACTAAATACCCTAATTCTCCATAAACCCATACTCCCTAACCATGATATTTATCTATTTCTCTCTCCCAAACCCCCCCCCCCCCCCCCTTACACCTAAGGTAAATTTGTTTTTTACCAAAACACATGCGCGTTTTGGTTTTCATGGCACCTAGAATGGCAAGAAACGAAAGTTTGAATTAAAAAGAAACACACTCGTGTTTCTTAGAACTAAGCCACAGCCTTGTCACATGTCTGAGTGCCATCACTCTTCCTATGTGTATGCTTTGGTCCTAGATTTGTGTTATCCAAACCTCTGGTATGGAATATGGTAAACCATAGATAATTAGGCATCTCACCATAGCTAATTAGCAATCTCACTAAAGATCAGTGAGCTCTACATGCTATAAAAAACCCATTTCAAAATAATTGCATTAAGACCTTCAATGGCTCCACCCACACTTGCGTGATTGTTTTTGAGGTTCAATTACTTAAATAATTAAAACTAATTATTATTTAAAAAAAATAGCAATGCACTAGCACTATTTGTTCTCTATATCTCTATGAGTTTGCATAAGTTGAATCCATCACTCAGGCACTTAAAGGATGCACCTACAAAAATATGATACCTTATAATTTGTTCCCCCCCATCCCCCCCCAAAAAAATGGCTCTTAAAATAAATCAAACTTTAGATAGTTAAGAACATCTTCAATAGAAAAAAATTATATATTAAAAAACGCCATTCAATGTTCTAGATTTCATCTTCTTTACTCATCCAATGATTCATTGTGTATGTGTCTCAAAATGTCCATATAAGTTGATGGATGCCTATTTTTTTCAGTTTTCTATTGTATGTAATGTGTCAAAAGAGACCCTCATTAGCTTGCACACACCCTATATGAATAAGCTAAGTATCATGAGAGACATGAAAATTCCTAAGATTGTTTAATTCTCTATTCAAAACAACCCATATTTAAGTATCATTTCCTCACTAAACAATGGGTATTTGATGACCTTGTAGAATAATAATAACATTAAGAGTATTACTAATTCTAAAATTAATGAGATGTTGTGGATAAGAGAAAATCAAGATATTATAAAGAGGTGGTCAACCTTCATTTAAAATATCAAACTTATTTCTATGTTTTAATTCTAGCATTATAAAGAAGAAAATAAACATTGGAAGAATATAAATAAACTCTCACAAGCTAGCTAGTAAAACATTGCACAATTATTCCTAAAACATTGTTGTATGAAATAATTTGTTATCTTTATAATATTAAGAGGGTTAAAGATGAAAATCACATTCTCATAAAATGCGCTCCATACTTCCACATTAAAGAAGAATTTCAAAATATTTCTTACAATACTAACATTTCTAACTTTTTATTTCATCTTAATTATGGTAACCATCCTCATATTCATCCTCATTCATCTAATTATTCAAAAAAAACCATGCTCCATTAAATGTAAAAGGATAGACTTCCACTACTCACAAATACCTCTAAGGTTCAGTTATAAAACAAAAAAAATCATATCCTCAAAAAAACAAAAATCTATTATGATCAATAAAGAGACTCCCTTGGTTAATCTAATATAATTTTGAGTAATATAAACTTTAATTCCATGCAACTAACCACATACTACCTTAATTACAATTTAACCCCAAAAAATATAAATATATAAAAATATAATTCTAGTTAATGTTAAACTATACATTATTATAATTTCAATATCTTACCTATTTTATGCGTATAGATATGTAAAACTTAATATTTGGTTTTACAACTTCACAAAAATATTTGGTTTTACGGCTTCACAAAAATATATATAGCAAGAAATACAACCTCGAATACATACTAAGTAGAATCAAAGAGGCTTACTAAACCCTGGACACCTCGTCCACCATTTTAACCATGGGGACTTCACTTTTTGACCAATATCCTATCACGTTAGTTCATATGGGTTTTAAAATTATCAAAAATTGAACCAATATATTGCACGTATTGGGGGATGAAGGGTTTAGGGTGGGGATGGGTAAGGTGGTTTATAAGGATTGAGGTATAAAAAGGGCTGTGGAGGAAGTTTTAAGTATTGGGAGGGGGTTTCAACAAAAAGTGTTTGGGTCAATATCTCTGGAAATTAAGGGTATTCTTTAATATCCCATGATCGCACGTATTATGTGAGAGGTTCACTAAGTGAAGTCCCATTGATTTTACCTTTATACTATTCCCTTTGAACCCTCAAAGTGTGAGTATTTTATCCATAATATCTATTCATCTGTTAAACTTAACCTCACGTTTTCCTTCTCTTTATATTACAATCAATCCAGCTATTCTCTTTATAGTACAATCAATCCGGCTATTCTCTTTATAGTACAATTTATCCCATTAGGCAGTGACAAAACACATA
Source organism: Pseudotsuga menziesii (assembly GCA_001517045.1). Lineage (NCBI taxonomy): Eukaryota > Viridiplantae > Streptophyta > Pinopsida > Pinales > Pinaceae > Pseudotsuga > Pseudotsuga menziesii. The sequence continues at coordinate 212,293 of LPNX010630092.1, forward strand.
TCCCGGATGTTAACGACGAGGTACGCTACTACACTATTAGAGTAATACTATTATATGCATTCTGTAGTATTGAATGTTGGGGGCAAATACATTGCTAATAGTTAATTTATATATATATTTTAAAAGATTTGATAGTTACAATGTATTATTAACAACATTCAATATTATTAACTATTATATCAAAATTACACCAAATTTTATATGTGGTTTTATTTTATAATTATTAATCAGTTTGTAGTAGGACAAAGTTTGTTATAGAACAATAATTGCTATCTCAGTCTCATTGTTTGCTATTAGATCTTAAAGTGTTCATAAATTTCAATAATCAACAATGAACCTACCACATCAGCAATCATTATTGTGAAACAGACTAGTACTTTAAAAACAAACTTAAAATCATTAATTCCATTTGCAGTCTTCAAACTTTTTCACCCAGTTTTATTAATCCGACAGTTCAGATACTTATCTACGTGTTTCTTTCTGCGACCGTATAATTTCATCGACTCACAGCTAGGAGGTTACATGTTTATTTTTGGCGAACCAGCTATTCTACAGCTCGTCTATTCAGAATGATCACTGGTTTGCCTTAGTTCTCAAGGTTTGCAGCGTTGTTAGGTTCTGTTACATACAGTCGACGCACAATGGTTTGAAATACTTTTCGAAATTCAGACCTATCGGACAATTATGGGGAAAAAGGTTTCTAAAGCGAGAGGTTCGGCTGTACTATCCTGCAATTCTGAAAGATTTACAGCTGTCAATATCTCGAACCCTACAATCATGGTCAAAATGAGCGCACTTGGATTTCGTGGTGTTGTTCAGTCCCTCACTTGACGAAATAGATCTTGCACCTCCAGTATTCAAAACGAAGAAATAAATTTGTATTATGATACTCGAAACCAAGAAACAAATTTGTACTGATTATCAATAATCAGTAATCAGTAATAAGTATAGTGATCAAGTCCATGCATAATTAAGAGTTATCTATTTATCAATTAGCATTAGTTTTAATATATTTTTAATTTATCTTATTTTTTATATTCTTTGAATTATTTGCTATAAATGGTTGATTATTATTTACCAGCTACTTGTTATCTATCTATGTATATCAGCCACTAAGTATCCATTCATCAAATACTATTTATCTTTTATATATTTTTTATAATAAGTTATTTAAAATTATAAACAAATCTAATACCATAAAATCAATTTTCATATCATATTAGGCTCATGATTATCCATAAATAAAACATAGATTAATATAGTCTACCTAAAACATCTAAAAAGGTTATACCTAATGATCTAAAAACCACCTTCAAATTCTTGGGGCTTCTCATCCCACCACTTCTGGAATTTGGTTTTTATTCTATGAGTCAATTTTTTTTTTAAAGATTTTGACAATTTATATTGCCTCTCATTAAATTTTTTCGTTAAAAAATTTACCCTTCAAGAATGAAGGTTTGCTAAAAATTTTAAGTTTCAATAACTCTTAGTTTGCTAAAAAATTTACTCTTTAATAATTAATTTTTGTTAATTTTTTTTTGACATTTTATATTGAAATAAAAAATAGTCATTATTAATATCTAACGAGTAATTGGTACATTAACTTGATTCTTATTTATTTTTTATATTATTTATGTATTGAATTAATATTATATAAAAATATAAGTTAAAAAAATTATCATACATATTATAATATGTAAAAATAAAAAAATAATAAAGCATAAATAAACATAAAAATGATTCTTTAATTTTACTAAATTGTGCATATAAAAAAAAAATATCACATTATTATTCATTATTTTTATTTGTAAAATTGATATTATAAAATAAAACAAATACATAATTTGATATTTTCAATAAATATCATAAATTCTCTTATATTTTGCACTATGTCAAATCTGATAAACTCTTTGCCATTCCACTTCTCATGGATCAAAACAGTTAAGAAAATTGGATTGACTGAACCACTTATCTCCAAACATATAGGACTTGATAGAAAAAGGTTTAAGAGAAAACAACCAAAACAAATGGGGTTCAACTCTATTTCACTGAAGAGGAAGCCGACACGTAGGCACTCTTCATCATACTGAAAAATTATATCAGAAATTATTTCTAGACGTTTTGATTGTATACCGATTGAATATGTTCATAAGTGATTTAAGAAGCCCGTGTTACGAAATTATGTTTAGTGTGTGTTTTTTTACTTGTCCAAATTTGTGTTTGGTAAATTCTTCTTTTCAGAAATAACATTTAAATTCCGTGCGTTCAGTAAAATAAGTTCTTGCTATAGCTATCCAATTCGGTTAAGCAAGCCGAACTTATTATGCATAATACATAGGTTCACTGTTACAGTCTTAAGTTGTTATTGTAAGTATCTCTATTCTCAACCATATACTATCTACTTTTAGTGTAGTGTTTAAATATCTATACATTACATAAAATATATAGAAAATCATATTAGATTTTAAACAAATCAATAGATTTTTAAACAAATCTGTAAATTTAAACCAAATTTTTTTTATACTTTTGAATCTTGATAATGCTTTCCAAGAGTGTGTGTCCATATCCAAGTCCAAGTTCCACGTCCAGCTTTCAACTTTCAACTTTCAAATCATTTAGTTGAGTATTGAGCCCTGAAATTTGTACTATGTAGATGCTAATTACAATAATAATAAAAAATAATAATAGAAAAATCATTGTTAAATAATTTTCTTTACTTAAAATATCAAGAAAACCTACTAAACAAAAAATATCAAGAAAACATGCAAAATAGAAAAGCATGGATGATGGAAATAATATTAACTTAATATTTTTCCTTTTAGTGCAAGTGTAGTAAAAATTTGGAAAGTATAACTTTAGTTAATAATAAGATAAAGTATTAATATTAGTAATTTACTAGTAGTACTTTATAACCAAGTTTTAGTAATTTTGTTGCAGTTTAAAAAAGTAGTAATATAATGATGTTTTGAAAATTTTATTGCTCTTCAAAATTCGTTTGTAAATTTTTGTCTTTTACTATATCCAACATTACTATATCAAACAAGTCAAGTATGTTAGTCTCTTGATAATTTGTAAATACATTAATGTACAAACAATACTATCATTTGCATCTATTTATATAATCAAACTCTAATTAACTTACATTTTAAGTTACACTGAGTAGTTGAAAATAGAGCTATACCAATGACCATACTAGTACCAAAATTAATGGTAAAAAAAACTTTATACTTCAAATACAAAATCATACTTTGTTGCAATTAATAACCATCAAAATACAGTCACTCTAATTCAAACTACAGCCGTTACAATAGTTGCAATACTTATCCTTGAATGAGGTAACATTTAAGCATTTATCCTTTTTTTAAAGGTTGCTGACATCCCCATGACAAGGTACCATCCTTGTATTAGTATTCTTGGGTGCAACCATTCATGATGTTGCATGAGTCACTTGTCATACCAGAGTGATTCCACCATTGCAAAGAAGATCCTACCACCACCACTTTATGTATCTTAAGAGACATATTAGTACCATAAATAGGAAGACTAATTTTCTATTTGCCCTTGCGGAACACTCTATGCAATCAAAACTTGTTGACAAAATAGGTAAGCTCATAAAGGATTAGGAGGAAGATAAGTACTTCAAAATATTATCATTAGCACAACTATTAAAGGAAAACATGTTATGCAGGAATCATACTACAATGTTTTACTGAACCACATTGATCATACATGGAACATAAGACAACATTTTTCTTAATAAAACTAATCATGCGTTAAACATACACAATTTACTCAAGCAACTAATCAAGCATGAAACGTACAACATTTATTTAAGAAAAGCTCATCATTACGACTCACGCGACTGAAATCTTTACTGGGACTTTCCTCCCAACCACTGACTCTATTTGACGTGTGTTTTTCTGCCTATAGTCACCCCTAAGCTGGGCGACGAATCCGCTAAGACTAGGATAACAAACAGAAACTCTCCATGGTTCGAGTTAAATTGGTTATTAAAACCCTTATCCCATCCCAAATCAGGATAGGGATACCCTTATCACTAAATCCATTTAAATCTAGACACAACCAAATACTTAGGGAGACACCAGATTATATGCATATCTATAATCCAAAAACTTTACGCAACATTAAAAGATCGAATATCATATCTATTTAATTTGCACGTGAGAGATCGATACCAAAACACACTTCACGTCTAATAATAGTTGTTAATATCACACAAGGGATTTGTTATAGAGATTAATATCCATAAGGTTTTCATATATGTTAATAAGATTCAGTCGTAGACTAGAATTCAACGATTCAAATCGTAGATCCGCAAGTTAAAACACATACACAGAAATTTTTCCGTCCCTAGTTCAAACAACCATAAAACCAAAATGCCACGTGGTTACAGAGTCGGGGATATGCTAGGTCAAACGTAAACCAAAATCTTTGAAATCGCATTTAGGAAGTGTATATTAATTCAAGTTATCACAAACATTAAAAAAGTGAGTGTTCTAGATCTTGGAGTTGCAGGTAGGAATATGTATAAACTTTATAGCTGCAGGCATCAAAGTTCAATTCGATCAATTTACAATCACAGGAATATACATATAAACTCCCATCTTTATCAACTACGGGTATCATACATCTATATATATATATGTATATTTCAGATATCATCGCAAGATATGTAATACCCAAAATAAAAAGGCATTCTGATCCAAAGAAAACGCATACATAATATTATTTTATACATAAAGCATACACATTTAGTTATAATAAAACACAAGAAGCGATTTACAAATATGCAACAACTTACGAAATTTATGCAGATAAATATATAATACTATGATCTGACCTGGATCCTTCGCCAAAATCAGATAGTTATTGATCTATTCAAGGGAAGCATACAACAATCCATTGGATCTGAAACAGATATCCACCAGGTGATGGCGGAGCAAAGGTCCCCACGCTCCCTGCGGATTTGTTATTCTCACGCCTGAGAGGAAAAGTTACTAAGCCCCTATCATGGAGGTCGATCCTACTTTTTATCCACATCGCATGCCTCTTTTTCCCAAAATAACCAACCACCCAAAGTATTTAAGGGGGTCGTTCCTCTTTGGTGAGATCGCCTCGTTAATAAATGACCACACACACAAAATCCCCGAAAAGGAGGATAGTGGTTCTATTTTTAAGAGGCTTTTTAAATAGTTTGTTTACCCACTCAAAACCACCAACAACTAACTCCTACATACTAGTTCGTTCTTTAACATAGAATACAATATTGTGATTTTCTTATTTAATTCATTAATTTATGAAGTAGTGATAATAATAATTTTCTAAAGGTTATCTCGACTTGTTTCTTTTCTTCCATATATGATTATATGTAAAATGGTTCTTTTCACTATATATATATTAAAGAGAAGCTTTTACAATTTTATGTAAGTAAAATAAATGCATAAACAAACCTTATATATATAAAAGGTTTTACATACATAAAATTGTAAAAGCTTCTCTTTAATATATATGAGTTATTTGTTCTTCTATTAATGTATATCTATACATATATAATTATAAAAACTACTCTCATGTTTCTTTTAATAGTTCATTATTATGCTAAGAACTAGTAGCGATAACTAGTTTGCCTTTGGTACACTCACTCATAGTCTAACTACTTGTAATTATAATCTCTTTAAAACTCACGGCCATAAAAGTGACACATAGTTATCATCAACAGGATTTCTAAGGCCTCGCTTGCGTTAACAATTTTAAGGTATAATCTAGCCATCTACTCCTCCCCCTAGTGGATTCATCCCCAAATCTTCGTTTAAGTCGTGCAAAGTTTTTCAGATGCTTAACCTTATCAGTTTCATTCACACATTGATTAAGTTCAAATTACTTACAGTTCATTTTACTTACACTCTGTCATTTCGAATCGTGCTCTGAGGGGATGTTACATACTTTCCCCCTTAGAAGTAACATCGTCCTCGGTGTTACATATTCGACCAAGGATTTGTGTCCACTTTCCTTCAAGTTCTTATTGCTTGCTTTCGCATCCTTTGCGATGTCTTTCAGCTTTTCTTTGATCATTTTCAATCCTTTTTAATTCCCGCAAACCTTTATCATTCAGGACCTGTACCTTTATGCAACAAAACCAGGTCTTCCAAAATTTATTCATTAAACATGTCATTAATTCATAATCTAATTCAAAACATAAACAACAAGTCCTTTCTGTAGCACAACAATTGCAATTCAAATAACACGTCTTTGTCTTCGTTTGTGCTTTTTTAATCATAAAAAGACCTAATACAATATTACCATCAAAAGAATTCATAAGTAATTCATATTTACTTATCTTTTTGAATGATGTCTTTTACCTCAGGTACTTGGATGCTTAAGCTTGACCTCAACTTGAGATAGGATTTTCTTTCGTTTTCTTTCATTAACAAGTTAGCATCCTCTATTTCACGTAATTTCAAGCAGTAACATTTTAAAATGTACATTCACCCTCACCCTTGAGGGAATTTTTCCTACTTAAGTATTCATAACATTTACACATTAAGAGATTCAACAATCTAGTCATTAGTAAAAGTGTTAATATGTGTTTATTTTTTCATCATGGAGTTGAACAACTTCCAACAACATTTTGATGATGAAGAAACTCTCCCTTGAGTTTCTCATTTTTAACTGCTCTCTGCTGAACATTGAACTCTCTCTTGAGTTGCTAACACAAATGGGTCTTACTAGCTAAAACTTTGAGGTTACTCTCCATTTTTATTACTAATCAAAAGTTTTCCCCTCAAAAACATCAAACAACGTCCTGTTTTCCAGATGTCAACTTTGTTCCTAGGTCTTTCCATTGATGTCACAGAATCTTTCATAATTACCCTCAAGCCTCCTCGCTTGAGTCCAGGAAAAGTTACTTTAGCAAAGTAGAGATGGATCCTCAATTTTTCCCCTTGGTGTTCCCTCAAAGAAGAGATTATTTTTCCCTCAAGCCTTCATGCTTGAGTCCAGGAATTTATTTTCCACTCAGCCTCCTACTTGAGTCCAGGAAAATTTATTTTATCCTTTTAATGTTTTTTTTGTACAATTGATATTTACAACATGCAAAAATATTATCAAATAGGTTCATGCCATTTTTCTTACTCATGATTGAACATAGCTCTTCATGAATTCATAATATTACCATATGCTTACCATGCATTTGTGCTCATGTTTTTCATAAAGTTCTAAAAATATTGGTGATTTACATGATCATCCGGAATAAGGATCCTATTTTTGTTCTTATCGCGGATCTTTGTATTTTTACCATTGCCAAGTCTCGGTACTTGTAGCTACTCCAAACCAATGAAAATGATAATGACACATAATAGATTCTAAAAGAAATGCTCTTTTACAATTTATCATACAAATCATTTTATATTAAATCCTCTAGAACTTACATTCATCATCCTCAACATTTTATTGAATTTTCATTATTCCATACTTCCAACATTTTGTAAAACATATACAAAATCATTTCATAATACTTCCATTTCCTTCAATTTACACCTTCGATCTTTTGCGAAGGACTACTTCATTAAGTCATTCATTTAGTAATTTTTTTTAAATGTCTATGACAATGTATAATTCTAATCAAAGATAAACTTAGCTATTCTTTTCATTGAGGTACTGCAGTAAAATTTGATACCGACCTAAACTTCCCAGAGTATATGGTTTGTTTTGATTAATAACTTAAGGTTATGTTCATAAATATCGTGTTAAAAAGTATCATAAATTGAAACAAAAATCAAGAGCTCCATAGACTAAGATCATAACCTCATCATAAACTAAGATATTGTTGTTAACTAACTCTTCACGGATAAGTAGACTTGACCCAAGGTCTATGGGGAGAAGGTTCCAAAAATATTTTGATAGAGATCTTACCATGCAACCGTATCGTCATGATAGTAGAAATGGAATGCTTCACTTTCTTCAATATATAATTCATGTGTTAAAAAATTCTTACATGCACGTGGTGACAAACATAATGCTTTAGAATAACTTAACAATCAGAATCTCTGATTTTCTGACTACATATTTATTTAACAGGGAGCTTTAAGGACTAACTTAATTAGCCATTCTCCATATCTAAATAAAATTTCTATCTCACTATCTTACTGTATGCGCATATCTATATAAAACACTGGTTGTGAAGGCGATACAAAGGGATCTAGAAAGATAAACAACCCTTAAAACCAAGGTGACTTCTAATAGTAATGGTGTTGGCCTCACATATATGTTCAACAACTAAATTAAATAGTAACCTATGGTGAAACTCATACACGTATAATTGTTCCGTAACAACCCTTTCATAACTTATGTTATACTTGATCACTCGATACAAAATCCATAAACCTCTAAAGAATTGTTAGAAATATTTATAAATGGGTCTACTATGTAAGTTCCAATAAGGATGAATAACACAAACTCTTACATCATGACTACATATCAGACTTACGATGTGATGTAATGGATTTAAACACAATGCAAAGCACATTGAAATAAAAAGATTCACATGTTGTCGTTCCAAGTTTATACATATCTTGTACCGTCAATTTTACAATAGATCACATACAAAATATGTATAGTTGTGTACAAAATCCTATATTTATGTAATAACATATCTAAGTAAAGTCTGGTAACAAATTCCTAAATTAAGGGGAGTCAGTGTTAGGGCAGATAAAATGGCAATCCCTAGCGTTTGATCATATATTTCATACCAATCCTAATGTACTCAATTTTCTTGGGGTTATTTTTAGAAAATAAGGTAACTTTTTTTCTTTATGTCCTTTTAATACATCATGATTCATATTGACTATTCCACAATAACTATGCACAAAATCCATGCTCATTTCAAATTTAACTTTCTTTAGCTTACATGCTCCAAGATAAACTCTTAATTAAAATCTAACTTTCCTTATTTACATAAACTATTATTCAGAGAGTATACAACTTACTTGCATATCTGTGGGTCCATTTGGCTGTAGTGCTTGAACCTCGGGCTCTAATACCATTTGTCATAGACCCAAAATTCCTCAATGTAAATTCTATTGAAAGTGGGGTAAATTTTTTGCTTTTACTATATCCAACAAGTCAACTATGTTATTCTCTTGATAATTTGTAATTAGATTAATGTAAACTCTACTATCATTTGCATCTATTTATATAATCAAACTGTAATTAACTTAAATTAAGTTACACTGAGTAGTTGAAAATAGAGCTATACCAATGACCATACTAGTACCAAAATTAATGGTAAAAAAAACCTTTATACCTCAAATACATAATCATATTTTGTTGCAATTAAGAACCATCAAAATACAATCACTCTAATTCAAATTTTTTTTTTTAAGGTCGCTGACATCCCCATGACAAGGTACCATCCTTGTACTAGTATTCTTGGGTGCAACCATTCATGATGATGCATGAGTCACTTGTCATATGAGAGTGATTCCACCATTGTAAAGAAGCTCCTGCAACCACCCCTTTATGTATCTTAAGAGACATATTAGTACCATAAATAGGAAGACTAATTTTCTATTTTCCCTTGCGGAACACTCTCTGCAATCACAACTTGTTGACAAAATACGTAAGCTCATAAACGATTAGGAGGAAGATAAGTACTTCAAAATGTTATCATTAGTACAACTATTAAAGGAAAACAAGTTATGCAGGAATCATACTACAATTTTTTACTGAACCACACTAATCGTACATGGAACACAACACAACGTATTTCTTGATAAAACTAATCACGCATTAAACATACAACATTTACTTAAGCAACTAATCTAGCATTAAACATACAACATTTATCTAAGAAAACTCATCAATATGACTTAGGCGACTGAAATCTCTACTACGACTTTTCTCCCCACCATTGACTCTATTTGTAGTGTGTTTTTCTGCCTAGAGTCACCCCTGAGCTGGGCGACGAATCCACTAAGGCTAGGCTAACAAACAGAAACTCTCCAAGGTTCGAGTTAGCTTGGTTATTAAAACCACAATGAACCATCCCACATCAGGATAAGGATACCCTTATCACTAAATCCATTTAAATCTAGACATAATGAAATACTTAGGCATACACCATATTATATGCATATCTATAATCCAAAAACTTTACGCAACATTAAAAAATTGACTATCATATCTATTTAATTTGCAGGTGAGAGATCGATACCAAAATACACCTTCAGGTCTAACAATAGTTGTTAATATCACACAAGGGATTTGTTACAGAGATTAACATCCATAAGGTTTTTAGATATCCTAATAAGATTCAATCATAGACTAGAATTCAATTACTCAAATCGTAGATCCCCAAGTTAAAACACATACACAGAAATTTTTCCTTCCCAGATCCTCTAGTTCAAACGACCATAAACCAAAAAGGCCACAGGGTTACAGAGTTGGGGATATGCTAGGTCAAACGTAAACCAAAATGCATTCAACATACATATCAGGCATTTCTCCAGATCAGATCCAGGTAGCAGGTAATTATTGAATTATAAAGGCACAACAACCGTTTTCACAAAGTCAAAGTAATAATCCGACAATCTTATCTAAGTGTAAGAACACATCATATGATGTGTGTTTCATTTCTTTAGTAAACACCTGACACAAAATATAGGCTCAGACTTATTAAAATAAAGTCAATCCAATACCTGGACCGAAGGTTGAATTCCCCAAAATGCATTGGTGAAGACCCATATGGAATGCATCAAATATGAAATGCATCACGGATCTCTTCATGTCTAAAATGTAGACATAAAAGAAATATATCCTTGATTCTTTCCTAAATCTAGAAGTATGGAAAAATTATTTACAAAAATCGAAGATATGCTAGTTTGAATGGTAAAACACATTTCGACAATGTATATATGGAGATGTAGATATCTAGGATCTTCTAGATCGAATTGCAATAAGTAGAAAGGGCAGATGCAGCTACACAAACAGAGATACTCTAGATAAATCGTAAATCAAATCAAGGCAATGCATATACATCAAATTGGGTCTCTGGGATTTCCTAGATCCAATTATTTAAAAAGCACAATAACATAGAAATCCAGATCTAATCCAATTGGATTAAGTCGTGTTTAACATTCAAACAATGCTTGCAAGAAGAAAATCCAAAACAATGCCAAAAGAAAATCAAACCCAAATCTATATTTAGCCTTGGAAATCGTGTTCAAGATAGATAGATAGATAGATTCCAAACAGATCCAAAACCATCGTAGGTAGCAATTCCAAAATAGGTCGTCAGGAAAAAGAAAGGGTGCATTTCATATCTTTGAAATCGCATTTAGGAAGTGTATATGAATTCAAGTTATCACATACATTAAAAAGTGAGTGTTCCAGATCTTGGAGTGGCAGGTAGGAATATGTATAAATGTTATAGCTGCAGTCATCAAAGTTCACTTCGATCAATTTACAATCGCAGGAATATACATATACACTCCCATCTTTATCAACTACACGTATCATACATACATATATATATATATGTATATTTCAGATATCATTGCAGGAAATGTAATACCCCAAAATAAAAATGCATTCTGATCTAAAGAAAATCCATACATAATATTATTTTATACATAAAGCATACAAATTTAGTTATAATAAAATACAAGAAGCGATTTGATTTGTACCTCAAGACAAATATGCAACAACTTACCAAGTTCATGCAGATAAATATATAATACCATGATCTGACGTGGATCCTTCACCAAAATTAGATAGCTATCGATCTATTCAAGGGAAGCATACAACAATCGATTGGATCTGAAACAGATATCCACCAGGTGATGGTGAAGCAAAGGTCACCACGCTCCCTACAGATCTGTTATTCTATTTCAAGCACGCCTGAGAGGAAAAATTACTAAGCCCCTATCATGGAGGTCGATCCTCCTTTTTATCCACATCGCATGCCTCTTTTTCCCAAAATAACTAACCACCAAAAACATTTAAGGGGGTCGCTCCTCTTTGGGGAGATCGCCTCGTTAATAAATGACCACACACAAAATCCCCAAAAAGGAGGACAGTCCTTCTATTTTTAGGAGTATTTTTAAATAGTTATTTGTTCTTCTATTAATGTATATCTATACATATATAATTATGAAAACTAGTCTCATGTTTCTGTTAATAGTTCGTTATTATGCTAAAAACCAGTAGCGATAACTAGTTTTCCTTTGGTACACTCACTCATACTCTAAATACTTGTAATTAGGATCTCTTTAACACTCATGGGCATAAAAGTGACACATAGTTATCATCAACATGATTTCTAAGGCCTCACTTGTGTTAACGATTTTAAGGTATAATCAAGCCATCTACTCCTCCCCCTAGTGGATTCGTCCGCAAATCTTCGTGTAAGTCATGCAAAGTTTTTCAGTTGCCTAACCTTATCTGTTTCATTTGCACATTGATGAAGTTTGAATTACTTAGAGTGCATTTTACTTACACTCTGTCATTTCCAATCGTGCTCTGAGGGGATGTTACACAAAATGCCCCATAACATAACAGTTATTTTGTCCATCAAATTCCAACAGTACATCCCACCTTCCCACTGGGTTAAATACATCATCCATCATCTATCATCATCTATTTACTACTCCAAAGGGGCTATTCCTCTTCACGAAAACAATGGTCCTCAGCTTTCTTCATAGTTTGTCAAGAATTTAAACAATGAAGTTAGTTTTAAAAATATAACATTGGTCTTATAATAGGTATTTAATAAGTTTAGAACTCATTTATAATAAATCAATTTATAAAATAAATTGAAAGATAATAATTTTAATATTAAATTTATGGTTGCAGTTTATAATATTTAATTGGATTTTGAGAAATATTAATATTTTAAATTTTATTTTTGTGTTAGAATTTTTTTAAAAGAGTATCCTTAAATTTTCATAATTTTGATGAGTTAAAATGTTAATAAAGGTTATATTGTAATATTAAATTTCAAAATCAAACACAATATTCAACATAGAAAAACTATAAAGCATTTCCATAAGCTTTTCTCATATTACATATGTAGCTAATCAAATCCAAAATACTACTAACTGTGTCAATCTCAAGCCTCACAATGACTAACCACAAACATCCCCTAATTCAAATTATTGCTAAAAAAAAATACTGCATCTAAGACTTATATCAAAAATCACAAATGTGAAGGCTTACATTACTAGGGGTGAAGTAAAAGCAATTACAAGTTTAACACGTACTACTGAAATATTGATAATGAAGGAATACAAGAGAAAATATATAGTAGTGATGAACACTCATGACTATGAATGAAAAATGCATGAACATTTATCGACTACAGGTTGCTACATGAAGATAACAAAAGATCCAACATCCAAGTTCATGAATAAGGTTAAAAAATCCATTATGGAATCCATCCTTGATGACATCACGAAGAAACTACTATCTATGCTATCACCCCAAGGATCTATGCTCTCCTTGAAATTCCAAAATATGGTGCCCCTTTAAGTCTTATTGTCAACACAATTTGTTCAACAACTTATCATGAACGATGAAATAGCTAGACCCATGGATATTTTCTTAATTCATATTTCAGCTCGAGATGTGACATATATATGAGAAGATTGATGGCGTCGCAACAAGTTCACCCCTCTTGCTAGTAGTACTCAACCTATACATGAAATATTTTGAGAAAAAGGCTCTAGATTCTTGTTCTCTCAAGATGAAAGTATGTAAGTTTTTTTCTATGGTACAAACATTATTAGGTCACACGAGACAAAATACCTCGACAATTTCCTTGCACACTTAAATCTAAGCTCGTCTTAGCACATTGAATTGACCATGGAGATCAAGACTAAAAAAATTCATTCCTTTCCTAGATGTTCTACTTACCAAGGAGGCCAATGGTATCTTTGCATAACAATTTTATAGAAACAAGACCCACATGGACATGTATTTTCAAGATAACTCACACCATCATCCATTATAGAAGCTTGGGATCCTAAAAATGCTAGGCGTCAAGGTAATTAGATTTTTTGATATAGAACACATTAATGAAGAATTTCAACATCTAAAAAAATCTTAATATGCAATGGTTATAACAAGATTGGAATTGAAATAAAGTTTTAGGAAATCCAGAAACCATAAGAATAGAAGCCTCTATAACAAGACTGAAAGAGTTGTTGTTCTACCTTACATTCAATCAACTATGGATAAAATTGTGAAAATACTTAGAGAAATGATAATGTAAATAACTTTCACCCTACCAAATTGATTAAGAATATTTCTTGATAAAGATAAAGACTCATTAACCCCAAATATAATAAAGAGGTATATTCAATACCTTGTTCCTTTGGAAAGGTATATATAGGAGAAATTGGATGCTTGGTGAAAACAAGAATGAAGGACCATTGTAGGGACATCACACATGGTCAGTCCAAGACATCAACAATAGAAGAACATTCTTAGGTCACAAATAATCACATCCCCATTGCATAAGAAGAAGTAATAGCTAGAAAGGATCATTGCAATAAAAGATGCATAAGAGAGGCTATCGAGATAGAAAAAAAAATACTTGATATTTTAATAGAGATGATGGGATCATCCTTTGTAATTTTTGAAAGTTATTGATCCATGTCTTAAGAAGGAAGAAAGAGAATAATTGATCATATAAAATTTGAGCCATCTTGATGCAGGAGCATCCCCAATGCAAAAAGTTATCCTGCACAGTCATTTCTTGAAGAATAACAAGGACGTTAATGTTGGTACTTCGGTGGTTTCGTCTATAGTTTGGTAGTAGGGTGCTTCTTGGGGAATTGATACAAGTTCTGTTGCAACAAAACTACTTCAGATTCCACATAAGATAATATCATGCTGCTACTACTAGTGTTGTTACACATAATGATGCTAAATATAGATGCTTGTGTGAAGGTAGGCAGAGAACAAAAAGCGTGGTGTGTTACTTCTACAAGTGGCACTTATGTCAATAATAAAGAAATTAGATTGTAGAAAATAAGATATCATTAAAACCCTAAAGAATCCAATAATTAATTAATAATATGCTAATAAATGACACTCTATTATTTATGTTAATAATTTAAGTTTAGGTTTAGGTTTTATGAACCATCATTGCTTGGAATAAAATGGATCTCATTTATAATTGTTAATTTCTCATCCACTAGCAACCAAACCAAATCATTGCCAACTACAAAATGAGTTAATGGGAAATTAATTCCTCTTTGTATTCTCAATAATTATTATATTAATGTACATGTGTTGTGGGAGAAGCAGGAGCACAGGTATATTCCTTAAGAAGAAGCATGAGGTATTCATGAAGGAAGAGAAGGTAGGGACGCGCAAGAGAAAGGAGGAAGTGTGGGGACACTGGCCGAGAAGGAGAGTTGTTGTAGATCCTAGAGGTGTGCACATAGTTTATGTGAATGTGTTTTCCCTAAACGTGGTTGATACTAGAGAGATGAGTGCAATATATATGTTGAAGCTTTCAATATATAGTTCAATTAATGAATAAAAATACCATAAAAATTCTAGTTAATGAATGTGTGATGTATACTGTTGGTTCCTTATTTGTTTCCATCTATTATTTGGTCTCTAGTTTTATGTTAGTTGCACATATTTGAATTGTAGTTACCAACTACATCAATTCATATAAGAGCACGTTGAGCCTGCATGTGGACGATTAGAGATATTGCTAGCAGATTTGTGACTGTTGGTATAGTGGGGAGCTTGTAAGAAGATATCACAAAGAATATTAATAGTGATGGCCCATTGAGACAACCCATAAAAGCGGTATTGCAAAGGTGATAAGGGATGTCAACGATGATGAAGAATAAGGGATGACTACGATGATGAAGAAGAATGTGAGACTATAAGAGAAGAACATGAAGAAAAAATGACAATGAAAAAATGAATGATTAGAGATCTTAGTAGTATTGGAGGTAAACTTGAACAAGATACTCATGTTTACTCTAGTAGTTTAAATTCTGAGGAATTAATAGATTGTATAGTGGAAAGGGAAAATTTATTCAAATTTGAACAAATTAAAAATACTTAGAGAGTTAGATTTGATAGTACAAAATTGAGAAGTCGTGCTTCTTTATGGTGGGATAAGCTACAGTTAAATAGAGAATGTGGTGGCAAAGAGGAAATTAAAACCTAGGATAGGACCGTGTCAGAAATTAAATGCAATTTTTTTCCTGTGGATTATGCTTTGAATTTGTTGAGGAGTTTTCATATTGAAACATGTAAATATGTCAATAAAAGATTACACATACGAGTATTAGAATATTTCTATAAGATATGAATAGAATGAGGATAGTATAGAATCCATTGCTAGGTATGTGAAAGGTTTGGATTATACTATACAAGATGAGTTCAATGTATTGATTTTTCATTCAGTGGTATAAGATTACCAAGCATCCTTAAGGAATGAGGAAGAATTCCAAGTTAACAACAAAATGAGGTGGTTGAATTGCATTAAAAGCAAGGGGAAAATTTGATGGCGGGGAATATTGTTGTAGTCCAAAGAGGAAGTTGAGAAAGAACTATAACAAAGGAAACTCTTTACAATGTAATGCAATATTAAAGGTAATTGTTGTAATTTTATTATCAATGACACCTAGTGGTTCTAAAAATATGGTGTCTGTTGAGGTTTTTAATAAATTGAATTTAATGTGTACCGCTCATCAAGAGGCATATACATTTTCATGGTTACAAGATGGGAAAAGGGTCATTATGAGGGAGCGGTCTTTAATTGCTTTTAATAGCTTGAGCTATAGTGTTTGTATTTTATTTAATGTTCTTCCCATGAATGCATGTGACATTTTATTGGGAAGGATTAGGTAGGCTATGCATAATGGGAGAAACAATACCTATCAATTTGATAAATATGGGAATAAATTCATTTTGCATCCCTTAAATAGAAAAGTGGACAAGGAAGTAAAAGTGATTAATTTCTATATGTGAAAGGAGTGGACCAGCAAGAAGGTATGCACCAAATGGTTCAAGAAAATAAAGAACAAAGTGTGGGTGCTACAACAAAGGCACTTTTGAAGGAAGAGCAGATGGGAGTATGTAATTCCCATAATGTTGTTTGTGAGGGTATAGATATAGGTAATGAAATGTATGGTGTGGAAGATGTGGATATGGAGAAGACTTTAAAATGTGAATTTGATAGAAATGAGAAAGGTTTGTTTTTGCATGATACATTGAGCAATGATGCCTAAGGAAATGAGCAATAAGACATTGAATGACAATGATATGACATAAATAATAGAGTTTATTAAGAGTGGGGAATACGTGAAACATTTTTGGGTCAGAACATTAAAGGAAATGTTGTGGATATTTGAAACAGAGATGTGGAGATGAGGATGTCAAAATCTGCACCTGTTTTCACTTATGTTTTGAGTAATGATGCTTAAATTTTCAACATAGGGTGTTTGATGTAGGATCATCTATCCTATAGAGCCATTTTTTAAAGAATAAGTTGAACATTTATGATTTTACTAGAGTATTTAATGCTACTGTTACCGAAGTAAGGCACTACTATGGGAGTTGATAAAAGGTGTGTTTCAACAAAAACTACTTTAGATTCCACTTAAGATAATATCATGATGTTGCTACTCATGCTATTACTCATAATGATGTTGAATATGGATTCTTGTGTGAAGGTAGGAAGATAACATTAACTTGGTGTGTTACTTCTACAAGTGGCATGTAATGCCAAAAATATTTAATAAACATAATAATAAAAAATATAACAATAATTCTAAATAATAAATATGACATGACCTACATAATACAATTAATTGGGGATTATTTACAATTAATTAAAGATGATTTGTGCATGCAAAAACAACTCCTTACACATGGATGACAAGTGGATTAATCCTTGCATAGGGGAAGATAACTGCATTAAAGGAGGCTCCATCCCACCAAAAGGGGGTCCGTTTTGGGGGCTTTGAGGTGGTCCTAGGTTTCGAGCAAGGGGAAAGGATGGAGAAAAAAATTTCGTTGTGATTTTAGGTTTATTTAGGAAATTTACTAAATGGGAGTGGTGGGAAGTTATGGTGTTTACAGGGGGATTTACTCGGGCATAAATCACTGGTTGGTGGCTTAGGGGCTCTCAGCCATAAGTTGAGGGGATTTGTTGGGAGGAAATAGGTACCCAAGAATTCCGTTGGGAAAAATGACATCTGTCATGATTCTCCTTTAGGGAAAGGATTAAGAATTCAACAACTTCAAGATAAGTGGTTATACACACCTCTCTCAAATTGGTAGCAACAATTAACTTAAATTATTATATCAAATAGGCTTCATGTTTAAATTTCATGTAACCTCTCTATCACCTTAGGATTACTCCATCAAACTTGTAGATTCGGGTATCTCATTTGGTATCACAACCAATTGATTTAAGCACCTTTGGTTTTTCCAATCTTGATTTTCTTATTGATATGCCTAAGCTTTACTATCCACTTGCACTCGATGAAGAAAACACAATCAATATCATAGAGAAAAAGAGATAACATGGAATAAATCCATGGTTTCCCGATGCATACTTGCTAGATATAATAAATTATTCAAATGATGTGAAGTGTGTAATGTAAAACGATTACAAAGACATAGCCATAAAATTTAGCTTTTTGAAAGGAGTATTTGGATATGTGTATAGATAGCTGATGGTATTCACACATTATGATTTACCTTAAAATACAACAATATATGGGAATGACCCAAATGGCTTTGGGAGAAAAACATAAAAAAATAAAAAATTGCATACGATAAGCTTCACATCGATGAAGATCACCTTGTAACCATAATTTTTTTTATAATGGTCAAGTTAAACTCAAATAAGCAATAAAATGAGAAGGTCATCTTGTAAAATATTTAATAGTTCCTTTGTGGACGATATAAGGTACATGAAGGATGAAGATACCAGAGATGGATGAATTCTTCCTGGTCCAACGAAAATTCTTCTAAATATTTTCCCTAGTCACCCCCCCACTCTTTGACCCATTTATATCCTTGATATGACTTTCATAAGGAAATATGAAGACCTAATTTTTTTCCCAAAAGGGATTGTTCCCTAATACAATAACAAATACTATTTTAGATTTAGTTTAAGGCATCAAACTTTATATGAAAATAAGAATATATTTTTTATCCTAAACAAAGTTTGACTCGCTAGAACAATACCAAGATACACGGTAAACCTAATCAATAACTAGAATAAGGTAAGGTGCATAAGTAACTGGAAAAAGATGTTAGGTGGATCGGAAGAGATAACAAACTTACGATGCATAGGACCAACACAAATTCAAGGTGCACAAAATAAATACACTTCCCCAATCAATTATTTGCCCCAAAGTAAAAAATGGTCCCTATTCTTTTGTAGTTATTACAGGTAATTCCTAGATAATGAGTATGTACCAACCATGTGATAGGAGGAGTGTCCAGTAGATTAAAATTACTAATGCATATATCGAGAGTAACCCCACACTAATGGGTACGAGACTCACAATTCAAAGTAAAGTGAGATCTACCCTATAATGAGTCCATTTTGACCAATACAGAGATCAAATAAACTTCAAAATACCAAATTTTTCTCCCATGCTTGGAAACTTACCTAGAAACTCAACTTGTTAATATTCTAAACACTAGCACATCTACATAGTTTGTGGTTGGATCACGTTGATAGGGATCGAATGGTTAAGAGATAGTTATGGAATGGAATACAGTTTGTAATTTTTTCTATTTCTCATATTTTTCTAGTTAAACAAGTTCAATGTGAGTTATCCATGCCTAGCTACTCCATAGAACTTACTTTTTTTTATAATTGTTTATTTTGAATTTTGAGTGACTGTGGTAGAATCAATCTCGACAGTACACTTGTATCGACGTAACAAGATGTTTGGTTATGTTCTTTTGTTTGCTCTTGTTTCAAATTGATGGCTGACCGGATACACTTTTTGCATTTTTTCCCACTACAGGAAAAATTGTAGTTTATTGCCTCATTAGCACCAGTTTTTGTGAAGAATTTAGAAAATCCCTAATTTTGAAATTGTGGTGCAAAAGTGGAGACAACGTGGGGTTATGAAAGTGATTCTAAGTTTTATGGCGTAAAAGTGGAGTTTGTAAAAAAATGCTAATTTTGGTGCTAAATGACTACATGGCATTCCATGGTGTATGGTGTAAACCACCAAAACCGATCCTAGATGGATTGAAAGTGGATTGAAATTTTGTGGTATAAAACACAAAAACTAATCCTACATGGATTGAAATTTTGTGGTGCAAAAAAACAAAATTTTAATTAATGGATTTTATAAATAAATAGAAATATAATATTTAATACATGTATATATGGTTAAATCACCACAAAATATCAAATGGTATAATAAGAAATTTAGCAAAAGAATGATAAATTTAGAAAGATTAGATATTTTGAAATTAGGAAGCCTGTGTTTTTTGTGTTGTCATTCTCGACGCATGTTTTAGACTCTTTAGCTGAGTCCATCTTCACGAGAAGGGATGTTTCTCATTGGAATGCAGGGCCATGTTTCCTTATAAACATTGAACTAAGGAAAATCTCTTTATATTTATCATGACGACTCTTAGATTTTATTTTAGTTTCTTAATTAATTAATTTTACTTGTTTTAATTAATTAATTTCTTTTGTGTATGACATGTTTCCAAGTTTCGCTCATTATAAGTCCATCATCTCTATTGAAATTCTTCTCATGTTTTTCTATTTCGATTGCTTCTCGGATGTGTCTTCTGTTATAATTTTCTTCAATTGCAATGACCTTTGCGTCCTCTATGAAGATGTGATGGCGGGTCTTCTGAGAGGGTTTTGCAATTGTTGATATTTTGATCCTTTCATGTCTTATGTCAGCACAATGCTCTGTAATTCTGATTTTTATTGCTTGTCCAGTTTCCCCGATGTATATTTCATCGCAGGAGCATGGAATTGAGTAGATGCCTTTTCTTAGTTTAGGATCAATGGGATCCTTTGATTTATCAAGCAAGTATCTCAAGGAGTTTGGGGGGGAGAAGGGTGTGTGCAAGAAGTTGAGGGTCTCTTTTGGCGTGTTAGATGCAAGACAAAACTGAAAAAACAGACATCCATCAACTTGCATGGATATTTTCAGACACTTACACAATGAATCTTGCAATCAGTAAAAAACAAGAAATGTAGGAAATTGAATGACCCTTCCATATATATATATATATATATATATATATATTTTCTATTGAAAATTCTATTAACTATCTAAAGTTAGATATTTTTTAACGGGCACTTTTTATTTTTGGGACAAATTATAAGGTATATGTTTTTGTGGGTGCATTGTCTAAGTGTCTAAATGATGGAATAAACTCACGAAAACCGGTATACATATAGATAAACATATAGGACTGGTGCACGACTATTTTTCCAATAATAAAAATAATATTTTAATTTTTTTTAATTATCTAAGAGATCAAAACTTGAAAACAGTATGTCAATTGTGGGTGCAGCATTTGAATGTCTTAATGCAATTATTTGGAAATGGGTTTTTTATAGCATGTAGAGGTTGGTGTTCTTTACTGCACCATATACTTTTTTTTTAAATGGTTGAGAAACGAAAGAGATATGGACGAAAAAATACCAGTGTGTTTTTTGAGTTGAGGAGTGACGACAGAAGATAAATAAGAAAAAAATAGAAAAATTT
>LPNX010630092.1:236553-241553 GCA_001517045.1 Pseudotsuga menziesii
ATTTTCACAAGGATAAGGGTGGGGAAATTATCAAACCTTGAACAATGAGGAAAAACCCATGTGTCACTTTCCTTTGGTTTATCCAACCACTACCATTAAGAATTGCTGATGGTGGTTGAGGCAGTTATTGTTTTTGGGAGTGGGGTGGCAGGACTGTCATTCCTTGCCCATCCGCACACACCACCAGCAATGAACCTCACGATGGGTAGAGAGAGGACTACGCCTCTCATTCTCACGCCCTTAATTCATTCACTCCCCGGTGCATCCTCTCCACTGCGCGTTATCTCCATTGTCTGTTCATCCACGCACAAGCTGGGAGCTGTTCATCCTCACACAGGGATGCCATCCTTGCCTTGGCTGTTCATTCTCACGCACAGGAGCTTCCCTGGTTTTACCCACATAGTTTTTCCTCTGCGGATTTGTGGATGATGTGGCTGTATCCTTTCCTCATGGGATGACTCATGGGTTCTGCGTTGTTGTTACTCATGCACAGGTCGGGAGACTGTAATTTCTTTCCCAGCGGGTCTGTGTAAGTTTTTCCCGGTGACTGCAATTGTGTAAAACGGGTTGTTGTTTTCCCCATGTTTGTTGGTAGTGTATGCTGATACGTTTTGGGACTGTTGCTTCCCCATGTTGTGAGCTATGTTCGCTGATACGTTTTGGGACTGTTGATTTCCCATGTTGTAAATTGTGTGCCCTGATACGTTCATTGGCCTATTGAAATTTTCTTGGAGGGGGGGGGGGGGCATTTTCCCTGTTAAGCTATAACAGCTGTAATAGCTGATTGATTGCTTTCATGCAATGGTTGGTCTTCGGACTGTGTTGCGTGCAGGGATGTTGGCTTGGTTTGCTTGATAAACCTGGTGGCTGGAAACCACACAGACAGGGCTAGAGGGTTGGCTTTCTTCTCCACAACCCCTGAATAGCACTGGAAGAGAATGCAGGGCCTGAGGGACTATGTAGCACAGAAGGGACTGATTCCTTGTGTTGGGTGTGTGTGGGTGTCTTAGAAGTCAGACTAGTTCTAGTGTAGGTGTTCCTAGCTCTGCAGTGAGCTCACCAGCTTAGCATTTAGCCTTTCCCAAGTCCTTGATGGCCTGATAAACCCAACTGTGTTGGCTTGGCTATGTTTTTTGTATCCTTGGCTATGTGTAAGCCTTCTTGTTCCCTTATTCCTTGGAGAATCATGCCCAACAAATCTAAACAACTAACTTAACTGTTTTTTGTAAATCTATGTTTTCGCGCAATCTAGCGCATGAAATCACTTGCGTAGATTTGAATGTTCTACCGCTTGGTTCCTATGATGTTCTCATTGGAATGGATTGACTAGAATCTCACAGGGTGAAGCTTGACTGTTACCATAAGACTTTTGAATGCATGAATGAAGAAGGGAACCTAGTAGTTGTGAAAGGCATTCCAAAGGTGATTTCTGTACGGCAGGTTTCAGCAATGCAGTTAAAGAAGTTCTGTAGGAAGGGTTTCCAGTTGTATGTCGCTCATATTTTGGAGGAAATGGGAGATGAAACTCCTAGGTTGGAAGACTATCAAGTGTTACCGGAATTCAAGGATGTATTTCCTGATGAGATTCCAGGGCTTCCTCCAAAGTGGGACATTGACTTGACTATTGAACTCGTTCCAGGAGCAGGACCAGTGTCCAAGGCACCCTACAGGATGAGTACACCGGAGATGTTAGAATTGAAGATGCAACTGCAAGAGTTGTTGGAAAAGAAGTATATCCGACCGAGTGTGTCTCCTTGGGGAGCACCAGTTCTATTTGTAAAGAAGAAAGATGGTACACTTAGGTTATGTATTGATTACAGACAGTTGAACAAGGTTACTATGAAGAATAAATATCCTTTGCCTAGGATTGATGACCTCTTTGATCAAATGAGAGGAGCAAAGGTATTTTCCAAGATTGACTTGAGGTCTGGTTACCATCAGGTGAGAATCAAGGATCATTAGAGGAAATTTGGGGTCTAAAATGGGCCTTATAAGAAAATGTGCCAAAATAAGTTTTTGTGAGTTGGAATTCAAGAACCAATAGAATTTCAATAAAATAAGTCAACCATAATGGTTGAATTGACATATTTGTCATTAAAAAAAACTACTTTTTGTGTTTGTATTTTTGACATATCTCCCTGTGTTTTTACTCAAATTTCGATCGGGAGAGCTCGTTGGATGTGGAATTTGATTCCGCATCCAACGAGTACCCATACTGCATACTTTTGATGGACCCCGTTACTGCAAAAACAATAAATACCTGAAAAAATGTGATGATGATGTCATCATCACATTTTTTCAGGTATTTATTGTTTTTGGGGTAGCGGGGTCCGTCAAAAGTATGCAGTGTGGGCACTCGTTGGATGCGGAATCAAATTCCGCATCCAACGAGCTCTCCTGATCGAAATTTGAGTAAAAACACAGGGAGATATGTCGAAAATACGAACACAAAAAGTATTTTTTTCTTTCTTCCTCCAAAATTAATCAATATTATTTTATTATTTTAACTATTATTTTATTATTTTCCTTAGGAGGCCCATTTTAGACCCCAAAATTCCTCTAATGGAAGACATTCATAAAACAACCTTTAGGACAAGGTATGGGAATTATGAGTTTGTAGTGGTACCATTTGGTCTCACAAATGCACCAGCCACATTTATGTGCCTCATGAATAATGTCTTCAGCAGGTATTTGGACAAATTTGTTCTTGTTTTCCTTGACGACATTCTTGTTTATTCTAAGAATGAGGAAGAACATGAAGAGCATTTGAGATTGACATTGAAATTGCTTAGGGAGCATCAGTTGTATGCGAAATTGAGCAAGTGTGACTTCTATAGAGATAGAATTCAGTATTTGGGTCACATTATCTCAGAGGAGGGTATATCTGTGGACCCTGAAAAAATTGAAGCCATTATGAATTGTCCTACTCCAAGAAATGTGACAGATGTAAGATCTTTTATGGGACTTGCAGGATACTATAGGAGATTCGTTGAGGGATTCTCCAAAGTTGCACATGCCATCACTTCTTTGCAAAAGAAGGGGATGAAGTTCGAATGGACATTGAGGTGTGAAGAAAGTTTCCAAAGGTTGAAGGATCTTCTCACAAGTGCACCAGTATTGAAGGTTGTAGATCCAGGAAAAGACTTTTTGGTGTGTACTGATGCATGCAGACAAGGGCTTGGAGGAGTCCTTATGCAGGACAACCATGTGATATGTTATGAGTCAAGAAAGTTGAAGGAACATGAGAAGAACTATGCCACTCATGATCTAGAGCTTGCAGCCATAGTACATGCTCTCAAGATGTGGAGGCATTACTTGATGGGTAGGAGATTTGAGCTCAGAACAGACCATCGTGGACTGAAGTATTTGTTTGATCAGCCTACTCTGAATGCTAGGCAAGCAAGATGGCTGGAATTTTTATGTGAGTTTGATTTTGAAATCAAGCACATAAAGGGAAAGGAAAATAGGGTAGCCGATGCACTCAGCAGGAAGGTGCATGAAATGCATGTGGCATCTCTTAGTATTTGCCAATCAGATTTGAGGCAGCAGATTGTTAGTCATGCTACTAAAGATGAATTGTATGAGAAGGTAAAAGATAAATTGCAGCAGCAAGATCTTGAGAAGAGGTATGAGGGATATAAATTGGAAGAATATGGATTTCTCACTTATAAAGGTAGAATTTATATTCCAGATGTAGCAGGTTTGAGGAGAGTTGTTATGGATGAAATCCATCAAGCTCCGTATTCTGGTCACCCAGGATATCAGAAGACGATTGCTATAGCTAGAAAGTAGTACTTTTGGCCAAGAATGAAAAGGGATATGGCTGAGTACATTTCCAGGTGTATGAAATGTCAGTAGGTAAACGTTGAGCATCAACATCCAGCAGGTTTGTTGCAACCTTTTCTAGTTTTGGAATGGAAATGGGAAGTTATTTCCATGGATTTTATTACAGGATTGCTGATGACTTGGAGACAACATGATTCCATCATGGTTGTGGTGGACAAGCTGACAAAGGCAACACATTTTATACTGGTTAAGTCTATGCATAAGATGGATGACATTGCAAAGATCTTCATGAAGGAGATATTCAAATTGCATGGATTACCGAAGGCAATAGTCTCTGACAGGGATGTCAAGTTTACTTCCAACTTTTGGAAGGGGTTGTTTGCAGATTTGGGTACAAAGCTAAACTTCAGCACTGCATACCATCCTCAGACAGATGGGTAGATAGAGAGAGTTAATCAGGTGCTTGAAGACATGCTTCGCATGTATGTGATGGACAAACCAACCAAGTGGGAATATTGCTTGCACTTAGTAGAGTTTGCTTATAACAATGGACAACAGGCATCCTTGGGGATGAGCCCGTATGAAGCTTTGTATGGAAGAAGGTGTAGGACACCAGTGACTTGGGACAATCTAGTGAACAAAACTGTGCTTGGACCTGAATTGCTCAAGGAAATGGAGCAAGAGGTTGTAAGGATCAGGCAAAAGCTGAAAGAAGCACAGGACAGATAGAAAATCTATGCGGATAAGCATAGGGTGAACAGGGAGTTCAGTGTTGGGGATCATGTTTACCTCAGAGTGAGGGCAAGGAAGAGTTCCTTGAAGCTTGGAAGTTGTGCCAAGTTGTCACCTAGATATTGTGGGCCATTTGAAGTGCTTGAAAGAATAGGGCCAATTGCATATAGAATTGCATTGCATGCTAGCACTAGAGATCATAATTTTTTTCATGTTTCTTTGCTTAAGATATATGTACATGATCCTAACCATGTGATAAATTGGGATGTGATTCAGGTGGAACCCGAGGGAGAGTTCCGAATCGAGCCAATGCGTATCCTCGACAAGAAGGTCACAATGCTCTGGAATCGAGCCATAGGTCAGGTAAAGATGAAATGGGAGCACTACGGACCTGAAGAGGCTACATGGGAGTTGGAGGATGCCATGCGATTGGCACACCCATTTTTTTTCAATTTTGCAGGACACTGAGGCGATACAAGTGT
>LPNX010630092.1:249053-251501 GCA_001517045.1 Pseudotsuga menziesii
GGCGTCCCATGGGAATGCAAGACTATTCCTGGGACTCGTGGCTTTCATTCGGTTCAAAGTTCTGATAACCCAGTATTTGAAATTTGGACCAGAAAACTCGCTTGTTTTTGCCCGCCTTGTTGTGATGGTGACTGGGATGTGTGTGAATCATTGGATTGGGTTGATGGATGAGATTGCATATCACTTCCACTTGATCAACATGCAATTGTTGAGTTAACTCCGTTGGAAGAATACCGATCGTCTATTTCTATAGATTTTGATTAGGTATTAGACCTTGTACAACCTGCTATGATGCATTTCCTTAACATTTTTTTGTTAAATTTATGTAGTCTTGAAACTCACAATTCATGGCCTTGTATCACACAGAAAATATTTGATCATATACCTACAATCATACTATGCAGGACACATATATGCAGTGGTTTCCTCAAAAGATAGTGAATGTGGTGGTGATTACTAGTTGGCACGTTGTATAGAGGGAAAGCAAACCCTCATTATGTCCATGACTGATGATGAAAACAACCACTTACCCATTGGGTCTATGGTTGTTAAAGGTGAATACCTTACACATGACAACAATGCAAGAAACAAGGGTGGATATGTTTACAAGGATTACAAACTAGGTGCAAGTGTGTATCACTTTACCAACTTAATCATTGGTACAAACCTACAGGTACGAACAATGCGTAGCCGAAATTCATCGAAGGTACGCTACTTCTTACCAGATACAGAGCATGAGAGACTAATGGAGACCATCATTGCAAGAGATGATCCGGAGAGATTGGTTGTATGATAATAGGTGGGATCTAGCATGATGAGGTATGTATCATAATTTAAACTTCCCCATGTATGTTTCTTATGAATATGTCAATTTGGTGTTCTTGATATGCAAAATTGTCCATAATGTTGTTTATAAATATGCCAAAAGTTCTCTTGTATGTGAAGTTAATGAACATGCCAAATTTTACATATGATCAATAAACCATATATATATCAATCATATGAACATTTCAAGATCTCATTCACATGATATACATAACATTAGAATACATACATGTACCTCTATAGGTCATACCTATCAAAGTTCTTTGTAGGCTCTCTTACAGGACTAAAACCCTAATTTTTTAAGTAGGTAATATTGTCAATGTTTTCAGCTGATATATACAACTAGGATGATGGAAACAAGATGCCACAATGATAAACTTATGTTTTAAGGCTTGTTTAATTTCCTTCTTGACAACTCACCTCTTATACCCGCATGTCCATTGCCAAAGGGGCAGTGCCTAGTAGTGTTGGAATTTCATCTCATTTTTTTGTATTGAGAAGTTTAATTTCTACTTAAAAGATAAAAAAAGATAATAAGAGATTTATTTAACTTTGTTTTTAGTTGATTATGTATTTTTGAACATTGAAAGTGGAAGAAAATAACCTACTAATATTGACACAAACAACTCAAAAGTAACACGCGCTAACATTATGCATCTGAAGTAGGTAAACATCATGCATATGAAGATATTAAGTGATAAACTTAATAAACAAACAAAATTTGGAACCTCTCATGCTTTCGAAAGGTTAATGTTTCATATGCATAATAGAAAATTTTGGGAGGTTGACATGTTGGGTCATTGGTGTACTTGAAATTGTGATATTTTAATTTTCAATTAAAAGATATGATTTTATTAAGGAGTTTAATTTCCAATTAAAAGATAACAATAAACTCATTTCCTCATGTTTCTCAGTGATCATGTATTATAAAAATCCCGAAACAAAAGAACATACTAGCAATGACAGCTCGACAACTCAAAAGTAACATTAAGTCTTTGATGCACAAAAAGCCACAAACGGTGGGGATGTGGTTGGCATTGCCATATTTCCCATGCCCAAACATGCTAGCAGGAGTTGACAAAATTCAAAATTGTGGCTTCGTGAGGTTTTTTGCGCACCGGGCCCAAGTCCACCAGGTGTCCTTGAACGGTATTTGGAGGTGACCTGCAACTCGCTATAGATCAATACTCGGGCCTCCGATCGACGGACCGTCAATTCCATTGCATTCGTGACGTGGGATTTTAGCTGGGGGGGGGGGCTCTCCCTCTTGTCCATTTCCCGATGACCTCCGTCATTAGAGGAAATTTGGGGTCTAAAATGGGCCTTATAAGAAAACGTGCCAAAATAAGTTTTTGTGAGTTGGAATTCAAGAACCAATATAATTTCAATAAAATAAGTCAACCATAATGGTTGAATTGA
This sequence comes from Pseudotsuga menziesii, assembly GCA_001517045.1. Classification (NCBI taxonomy): domain Eukaryota; kingdom Viridiplantae; phylum Streptophyta; class Pinopsida; order Pinales; family Pinaceae; genus Pseudotsuga; species Pseudotsuga menziesii. Next base: position 251,298 of record LPNX010630092.1, read on the forward strand.
CATATTTGTCATTAAAAAAAACTACTTTTTGTGTTCGTATTTTCGACATATCTCCCTGTGTTTTTACTCAAATTTCGATCGGGAGAGATCGTTGGATGCGGACTTTGATTCCGCATCCAACGAGTACCCACACTGCATACTTTTGACGGACCCCGCTACCCCAAAAACAAGAAATACCTGAAAAAATGTGATGATGACATCATC
>LPNX010630092.1:251678-308827 GCA_001517045.1 Pseudotsuga menziesii
ACGGTGGTTTCTGAAGCTAGGGTTTCGCTAAGTAGGGGACAATGCAGTCACGCCAACGAGGGCCAAAGATGGAAATCCATGGATGGTGGGGATGCAGTTGGCATTGCCATATTTCCCATGCCCAAACATGCTAGCAAGAGTTTACGGAATTCAAAATTGCCGCTCCGTGAGGTTTTTTGCGCACCGGGCCTAAGTCCACTAGGTGTCCCTGAACAGTATCTGGAGGTGACCTACAACTCACCATAGATCGATGCTCGGGCCTCTGATCGATGAACCGTCAATTTCGTTGGATTCGTGACGTGGGATTTTAGCTAGGGGGGGATCTCCCTCCTGTCCATTACCCGATGACCTCTGTCTATGGTGGTTTTTGAAGCTAGGGTTTTTCTTAGTAAGGGACAATGCAGTCACGCCAATGAGGGCCAAATATGGAAAGCCATGGATGGTGGGGATGTGGTTGGTGTTTCCATATTTCCCATGCCCAAACACGCTAGTAGGAGTTTACAGAATTCCAAATTTCTTCTTCGTGAGGTTTTTTGCGCACCAGGCCCAAGTCCACCAGGTGTCCCTGAACAGTATTTGGAGGTGACCTGCAACTTGCCATATATTGATGCTCGGGCCTCTGATCGACGAACCGTCAATTTCGTTGGATTCATGACATGGGATTTTAGCTAGGGGGGGTCTCTCCCTCCTCTCCATTGCTCGATGACCTCCGTCTATGGTGGTTTCTGAAGCTAGGGTTTTGCTCAGTAGGGGACAATGCAGTCACACCAACGAGGGCCAAAGATGGAAAGCCACAGATGGTGGGGATGCAATTAGCATTGCCATATTTCCCATGCCCAAGCACGCTAGCAGGATTTGAAAGAATTCAAAATTGCGGCTCCGTGAGGTTTTTTGCGCACCGGGCACAAGTCCACTAGGTGTTGTTATGGAGAGAAATTCCTATGGCTTGGGGTACCACAACAGACACCTTGACTCCAAAAATCAATCTTTCCCAATATGCAATAGAAATAAAATGTCTAACTTTAAAGGATCAGACCTCGTACCTTATTTCAAACGGTTGAAGTAGATCCCCATTGAGCTTTCCAATCTTCAGCTTGAATTTCTATATTACTTCCTCAACAACAAGTAAACAATACAAGCATTCTCTATATCATGGTGTTAGATCTATTCTAGCATATATAATCAATAATGTAAAAGCATTTGACATAATCCCATGGATAAAATATTCATTCAAATACACATCATTGGACAGGAAAAGATATTTCTATTAATATAAATAAGAGATTACAAGATACAACCTCTGATGGCACGTCTGCGAACTAGAGAAATTGAATCCCCCACTTGGGCCTCCACCACTTCAATCCTCCATCTCTCGATAGCAAGCTCACAAGCAAAAGGAAAGCTTGGGAAGAACACAAAAGTGCTCCAAGGGACAAAGGGATCCAGACTCAAGGATAAGTTTCGGCAACAATGGATTGTAACTTCGTTGCTCTCAATTCTCTCTTATGCCTTCAATGTACCAAGGGGTTCCTTATATAGCTTTTCAAAGGGGTAATGAAAGGTCAAATCCAAGCGATCTCAAGGCATATGGAAGGCTAGGAGTCAAATGAGTCAGATCCATGTCAAGGAAAACTCCAAAAGGATTTGGATTATGCACACATCCCGATGTACGCAGTTTTATTGGTCAAACCCACGTATGTATGCGCTTATATGGTTAAAAGTCGCGTATAGCATTTTTCATGTGTTTTTAGGGATGATCAAGGAAACATCCAAGGACAAAAAATGGTCCATAGGGGCTAAGGAGTCTGCAGCGGGACAGGGGAAGGCCATACAAAGTGTGATTCACCTAGAGTGGTGAAATCCACTATAACATATGCCCCCTAATGTGTGAGGTCATAGGGGTCATATGATGGCCAAAATACATTATAGGTCCATCCCAGAAGTGGAGTGATGAAGGATCCCAAATGGAAGACCAGCTTTCGGCACCGTTATTGCGTCCGCTAGATTACTCTAGGGATTTTATATTATATCTGGCCGCATCTGAGTCGACCATAGGGGCAGTACTAGTTCAGGAGGATGATAGGCTCCAAGAGCATGTCATCTACTATCTCAGTCGTGGTTTAGCCAAACCTGAACTTAGGTATTCCCATGTCGAGAAGTTGGCCTTAGTAGCTGTATATGCTGTTCAGAGGTTGTGTCACTACATCTTACTAAGGACTACGATGTAGTGGCAGATGTTAATATTTTTCAATATGTTTTGTCTTGACTAATAGTTGGAGGCAAATTCAACAAATGTATAGTCATTCTCCAAGTGTTTGACTTGGATTTTCAATCCGCCAAATCCAAAAGTTACTTAGTTTTTGCTAAGCTCATTGCAGAATTTCCAGTAAAGGAAGATGTAGCCATTGAAGAAGACTCATTCCTAGATGAGAATATCTTTTTAATTTCCACCTCTGACGCTTGGTACAGATATATACTTATCTATCTCTAGAATTTGAAGTACCCTGTATCTTTCTCAGAAGAAGAATGGCATAAACTAAGTGTAGATGCCAAGAACTACCTCATTATTGGAGATACCTTATATTGTAGGGGGGTAGATTCTGTTTTGCGTCGATGTAGTACACATGAAGAAGATGAGATTATCCTAAATGATTCCCATAGTGGAGCATGTCGGGGTCATTTATCTGGGTTAGCAACGGCCCAGAAGATATTATGTGTCGGTTATTTCTGGCCCAAAATATTTAAAGATTGTGTGGAAGCCATGAAGCGCTGTCATCCTTGTCAGCTTTACACCAGAAAGATGTGGTCTCGTCCCGATCCGTTATTTCCTGTCATCTCAGTGGACCCCTTCATGAAGTGGGGGATAGATTACGTGACGTGCAACCCAGTCTCAGCTGGGGGGCATAAACATATCATTGTCACTGTAGATTATTTCATGAAATGGGCAGAGGCAATGCCCACATTTAAAGATGACAGGGAAACTGCAGTTTTTTCATTTTCAACCAAATTATTGCACGATTCGGTATCCCTAAAGTGATTGTCACTGACCATGGCAGTCATTTCCAAAATAGTATGATGACTGAATTGACTACTATGCTAGGTTTTAGACAAGAACATTCATCTTCGTTCTATCCTCAAGAAAATGGTCTGGTTGAGGTTATTAATAAAACCTTGAAAACTATTCTTAAACGTACTATTAATGCATCCCATTCCACCTGGAACATCATGCTGTATTTTTCAGTTTGGGCATATAGGACCAATGTGAAAACTTCTACAGGGTTTTCTCCTTTCCAACTCATTCATGGAGTGGTAGCAGTTACCCCAGTTGAATGCGAAACCTCCTCCTTAAAAATTGCTATTCATGTGTTACCTGATACGATTGAGATAGAAGAACGTCTATTACATTTCAAACATCTAGACGAGCAGCGTAGAGATGCGCTCACAACAAACAAAGCTCATAAAAATAGGGTTAAAATCCAATTCGATAAATCAGTCAAGCCTCGAAGTTTCTCTAAAGGGGAGCTTGTTTTTCTCTGGGATAAAGACAAAGAACCCTTAGGGGCGAGAAAGTTCAGGTCTATGTGGTTGGGACCTTATGTCGTGTCAAGGGCGTTAAAAAAGGGTGCATATGAATTAATTGATTTCAAAGGGAATAAGCTGCCTGAGCCTAGAAATGCACTCTACCTGAAAAAGTACTATGCTTGGGCTTAGCGATTTTTCTTGTATTTTATTGAATGTATTTTTATGTACAATAGTTCGTCAGTTTGTATTTTTATACCATCTGCTGGTTGTTACAGATGTCTTCCGAGTGGTTCGTAGGTTTCACCAATGGCACCAATCGCCCCACTTGTAATTTGGCTTTAGCTGCATGGGTCATTTATTCACCCTCAGGACAGTTAGTTGCCTCAGGAGGCACTTTCTTAGGTCCTGCTACTAATAATGGGTGCTGAATACAGGGCTGTCATTGAGTTTTTATGGGATTCTTTGTCACATGGTATCACTCAGCTAGAAGTCCGACTGGACTCTCAGCTGGTGGTTTCCAAGCTCAATTGAGCTTATCAAGTGCAGAACCCTATTTCAGTATGTCAGTTTATGCAAGTTTGGTTATTGGAAATAAGTTTTGAGTTTATTATATTCAATCATATTCCAAGAAATAAAAATTAATTAATTGATGCATATGCTAATTATATCTTGGATTGGCATTTAACATATTTTGCATAAAAAATATACAATAGACACATAAAATCATTTGTAAATAAATCGGTAATATATATATATATATATATATATATATATATATATATATCTGTGTGTGAATATCTGTCCATATAGATAGGTCAAGTTTCTGATCCTCTGATCTAGTCATAACTGGATAATATACAAAAAATATANAGTTCGTAAAATGCTCCTATGTCTAAGCTTGACCACCCTGGTCCCCCCGTTCATCAGGGATGATTTTAAGGAACCATACTTATTTAAAAGTGTATAAATGTTGGTGAATCTTGCCAATTCTTAAAATGCCAACTATAAAATGTTTGGCGATATTTTTCAAAAAATATTTTAATTTCCAAGGAATTTATATCGTTTATATAATAATTTGGCGATTTTTAGGGTGAAAAACGTTTACCCCATAAAAATTGAGTGAAACATGGCTTCAAAAAATGCAAAATGGGGAATCATTTCGTGGAGAAAACCCCCTAAAAATAGCCCATGGGCTAAATTTCACCTCTAAAATTATCCATGCTGATCATCTTGCTCACCTTGTGCTCGAGCTTCTTCAGCCTCCTCGGCTTTAGCAGCCTCAACAACATATATATACACAAGTACTGCTCTCTCTACCCGCCTCATAAGGCGTATCCAGATAGGTCGTATACCAACCATTAGCTCTTACATGATAGCAGGGATATGATCAATGCGTAAGGTAGGTACTATCTGGTTAAGCTTGGCCAGCTTACCCTCAAGAACCCTAATCAAACCCTGGTCCTCTCCCAACACAGGACACACATACATACGTGGATGCCCAGTAGGGAGGACTACTCCAATATCTGCATTTTGACATTTTAAAAGGATTAGAACTTTTATACATATGTATATATCTTTATAATTAAAATTCATAAAAATTTTAAAATTTTGAAAATAAAAATACCTGACTCTCCCCATGCTCATCCTGGAGGGAGGACGAGGTCAGTATCGCCTCAGAAATCTAATCTAGCATATGGAAACTGCTCCAAGGCTAGTAACTGTCACTCCCACCAAAAGTAGAATTCGTCATCATAGACCCTCTGGATTGATCCACCACCTCCCTGGTGGAGGAAGATCTCTCCCCACCTACTCAGCCTAGGCTGACAGGGAGAACGAACTGGAAATGGTACTGCAGGACTCAAACTTGGCACCCTCTCAAAGGAAAAGGCTACTAACATGCAGGAATAACCAAAATTCTTCCACCTACCTCTTTTGCAGTCAGAGAGTTGTTTCCTCATTATTGGGATCACTCCTGAACACCAGTCATATAGAGCTCCCTGTATAAAGTCCACTACCAGTCTCATTTGGTTCTGAGTTGCAAGGAGAAGTGATGATGACCCTGCAACCCTCACTATAGTGCTCACCAATACCTGTAAAGGAAAGCTGAGAATGTGAACAATAGGGATGCAGCTACCCCTCTTTTGAGTGCCTGGCTCATAGTATATTTCTATATAGTTCTGTACACTTAGAAGGTAACCATATTTTTTGGTACCTTCCAAGTTCACCGGAGCTCCCCATCGTGATAAACCAGAAATGAAATAGACATCTTCCAAAGTAACCTCTATAAACTCACCTTGAAGGTCAAACATGCTAAGATCATGATCCCAATAGTTTATCAAAAACTCTAATAGGAAGACATTTGACGACATAGATGAGGTATAGAAGAATTTCAATAAACCACTCTAATGTAAAACATTCACCATGGGGGAATCTTGTAGAGATTCTTGGTCTATGTCTTCATGTTCCCTCTCCCTCCACTCAAGTACCATATTTCAATCTAATAATCAAGCAATTTCAAACCATTAGATTCATATAAAAAGTTGAATTTTTACCCTATATATTCTTTTTCTACCTCGCGCAGTGTACACAACTATCCTTTGGGAAAGTCATGTACTATACACGGCTTTCCTTCAGGAAACCCACATACAGAATGCGTGTACGCAACTATTAACATACCATACCCGCGTACATGGCGTTCATGCTTTGAGGGATCTTGAAAACATAAAATTTGGGCCCAAAATTGAAAATTGCTTGGATCAAATGAAAGATCATGGAGTGTAGTTTTACCTAGCACTTGCGGTTTTGAGAATTGTCCATCGAATCGGTCACACCGAGCAATCAAAGTTAGAGGTAAAACTTGTCTTTTTTGGTTAAAAATCAAATGGTGAGTTTTTTATTCATATTTTGAATTATTTATAGAAAAACTATTTTCAAAGTGGGTTTTTCCCTATAGTTCATATTTTTTAAACTAATGCCATAAGTTTTCTTCCATGTGACAGGTTTATGGTCATTTTAAGTTGTTTTTCTTGCTCATATAGGATGGGTTTTTGTAATTTCACATGCATTTTGCATTTATACCTAATCCATCTTAATCCTAGCATTAACACTTCAACCACGGATTATGGTATCTTTAACCATTAGTTCCTCGTTTATACCATTGTTCTTTTGTGGATAGGACTTTCCTCCCATGAGTATCCTCATTTAGAACCTAGTTATTGTTTTTCGATACTCATGCTACAACTGTCATAGGTTCAGGGGAGTATTATTAGCTCTTTTTCATGCCAAATTGAGCCTCATTTTGGTATCTGTTTACAAGCTATCCCTTTATAAGACTCCCTGCCCTTATGGAGTTTCTTTAGGCCCATGTCTAACTCCTCAAAATAGACTTGACTGCCGAGTAAACCTGTCCGTTCAAGCTCGTTAAGAATATGTGAATGGGCATCCACATTGGTGGTAGGTTATCTCTTTCTCAGACCATGTCGAATAATACGAGAAAGGATCACTCTCTTTTCTACGGAATTGAGAAGATTATTCTCAGGCATACGTTTATCACTTTTCCGGATCTGAGGGACTAAATTTACAGAAAAGGAACACCCGATATGAGCTCAGTTTTCTCTTTTTCGTGCTCTGGACCTAAACATGAAAAAGATTTCGAGTGTACTTCATGTCTTTTTCATGCTCGTTAAACACCCAGAACAAAACATCAAGTTTATTGTTGTAAGACCCATTTCTCATACTCAAATGGATCTTTTCGAGTGATATTGCTTTCCTTCACACTCGTAAAACTCAAGCTATATGCTACTCTCGAAGGAGCATTGGGTAGGTAGTAATTTAACCTTTTTCAGACCTCCCTGACTAAGTACAAAAAAGGTTCACCTTTCCTTCTACGAAAGTTAAGAGAGTTCTTCTGTGGTATGTTTTATACTTTTTCGGCCTCAAGAGACTAAATTGGAGAAAAAAAGACCCCCCTGGAGTCTTCTTCGGAGTTTTCAGGATCTCTAAACATGAAAACACCAAGTGAGCATGTACTAGTTTGGGCTCATAAAATCCATGAATTAGTGACATTATCCAACATTATTCCTTTTTCTCTTCAAGCTTGTCAAAAAATGAAGATAGACTTGAGTTGACTTTCCTGGACTCGTTAAACTTTAACACACAAGATAAGGAATATGCTTTTTTTCGTTCTTAGTTGGTGGCAACATGTCATCCTTTAACATAGCACTCTCTATTTTTTCGGATACTCATGTCTCAATGTTCACTTTCGGTTAAGCTATTACTTCGAGTTTCTTACTCCTCCTCTTGTCAGTTCTACCTTGGGAATTTGAACATGTCTCCTACATGACAGATAAGTCTAGTTGTACTATCTGTAAAGTTAAAATCTTCCTTGGGTCATCTCTATGTCGTGATCAATGTTCAAGGAATTAACCCTGTATCTGATCTATATCTTGATTCCATCATTCTCTTATCTATTATTACTTGTGTTTCCCTTCTTTTACCGAATTTCTAGTCACTCTTGTGATCCGTTGGAGGATCTATTTCATTCCTCATCATAGTATGGTTCCGCATCAGTACTTCCTCACGACGAAGACCCAGAGTTTTGACAATCGTACCTTAGGATTCACTTTCATTTTTGGTGAATTCCTTTGCTTCAGTTGTCAACTATCACCTATTGGTTGACAATCTGTTGAATCCTATCCATGTTCGACTTCAATAACATCTATTCACATGGCTTGGATTGTACTGGATCTTTGGGATTTTTTATGAAGACCTTAGTTTCATATCTATGGACTAAGTTGTGTAACATTATGGTTTGGTCACTTATGTACATAGCTTCCAGATCTTTGAAGATTCATCATTATTGTATATTATGGCTTAGATCCACCTTTGTAATATACGTGGTCCTATAGCTATACTATATGATGTACTCAAATATTGTTAAGGAGCTAGTGTTCTAGTATATTGAAAATAGGATCCTTAGATATGACTTTGTATATGACATTATTATGTATTTATTTCAAGTACTACCTCTGCTCCATTGGACTTTTGAGTTCTCCAAGATCATGATTATAATGTATTTCGGCCATCATTTTCCTATCACCTCACACATTATGGGGCATCTGTTATCAACCCAAATGGCACTTCTTCATCCGATTTCCGACATTCCTTATGTTGGTACACAAAAATACATCTTAGGATTGAAGTTTGCCAAAAAAATATAGATGGGCATGACATGGGATGCATTTACCCTTGAACCAGATTGTCATATTTTTTTTCTAAGTGTTGAATGGTGTATGCAACTATCCTCATTGCAACTCTTGTACATACGTGACTATTCCCATTGACAACTCACGTACGGTACACGACTATCTCCATTGCAACCCGCCTACATCGGCATACGTGGGTCTCCTTTAAGGAAATCGCATGTCATACGCGAGTTGCCTATATCAATAGTCGCGTACATCTTGATTCAACACTAAAAAATATAAATCACTATTAATTGAGATTAGTTGGGTCCTAATCATTAACTATCCTAACTGTTTCAACCTCCTCAACCTTCGAAACCACTCTATTTCCCAAATTATAAATAGAGGCCTTGGGGAGGGCATTAATCAATCAAATTTGGAGAGCAAAGTTATGCTAGTGGTATATCTTCAGAAGTCTTGGAGCAACAAAACTCAGAGTCCTTTGGTTGGAGAGGATTCCTTGTCTCAGCAGCTGGGTTTTACTCTTATCTCATTCACTGATTGTTAATAAAGAGAATTCTTCTTCCAACATTCTATTGAGTCTCTTTCATGTATCACGGTTGATGAATATATTCGATTATGCACTAGACATATTGTTTATCTAACCTCTCATATATACATGTATAAGATTGTACTTGGAGAATTTTCTCTTTGCAGGTGAAGGAGATGCATCCTTGGAAGATTTGAAGAGAAGCAGAGCGGAAGAAGATCAAGCTTGGATCAACCATCGGTAATCGGATGAGACAAGAATTTATTCCTATTTCCTTTCTGTACTCTAATAAAGCTGATTGTTTGGAAGGTTAGTAGTAAGTTGGTAACCCGAGACCCTAGGTTACAAGGGTGTTTAATCCTGAACAACACAATCTATTTTTGGAGAAAGACCATGATAGGATGTGTCAAGGAGGACTTTTTGCTCTTACCACTAGGACTTGGCACAACTGAACAAACCTATTGATTGATGGAAATTCCATAGTAATGATCTTGATGAAGATGAGGAACCATGTAGCATTCAATTCAGTAAGAATATAATGGAATGCATAGTACAGGACAAGTCATACAAAAGTACTATGCTAGGGTTTAGAGAGCCACTCAAGACAAAGATACATAAAATTGGTATTGATAATGAGCCTAGTATTTCTATAATAGGAGCCTATTAGGATCAGGCGACATTCACCCATATAATTGACTGCTGAAGGAATATGAAGATATTTATATTTGCAGCTTCTCAGAGATGAAAGTGATTGAAAAATTTCTCAAAGAAATGAAGATACATTTGAAAGAGTGCACAAAACTAGTAAACAAGAGACCATAAATACTGTATCCCCATTATAAAGGAAATGTTCCCAATGATTTGGATTGCATGTTGGATGAATGGATTATTTTCCTACTTGAAGAATCAGAATGGGTCAGTTCAATGGTGGTCTAAGACAAGCAGGTAGGAGAGATTCAAATATGTGTGGATTTCAGTAATTTGAATTCAATATGTGTACATGACCTATTCCCTTTACGTATCACAACTGATGTGTTAGATAATCTAGGACAATGAAAATCCTATTTGTTCACTGATGGGTTCTCTAGTTACTAGCAAGTGCGTATAGAAGAGGAGGATCACATGAAAATTAATTTTGCAAACAAATGGGGACATTTTTCATACTATGTCATGTTGTTTGGACATAATAATGTATCAACATTATTTTCCAAGATAGTGGTTGTAAAATTCAAATAATAGATGCATAAGTTATTAGAAGTTTATTTGGACCACTAGATGATGTTTAGTTTGTTGAATGATCACTTGGAGATATTTAGACTCATGTTAGATCATTGCAAGAAGATGCAAATTTGTTTGAAATTTAAGAAGTGCAATTTTTCACCCCATTTGGGATTTTGTTAGGCCATGTTGTGTGCAAGGAAGGTCTACTTGTTGACCTGGAAAATTTTCCAATCATAGTCAACTTGTCGGAAACAACACATGTGAAAGGCTTGGGCACAACACTATGACATACTAGATATTACACAGAATTCATAAGGAATTATGACAATATCACAGTGCCACTGGAGGAGCTATTAAGAAAATAACTTAGGTATGAATGGATGTTGGTATGTTAGCAAGCGCTAGAAACACTGAAGGAGAAGTTGGTTACTGCACCAATTCTCATCTTTAAAAATTGGACATGCATGTTCCATGTGCATTTGGATGCATCATATGTCATGATAGGAGCAATGATATCCTATCCAGGAGGAGACATTGATCACCCTGTTTCTTTAACCAATAGAAAGTTCTCTATAGCTGAGTGGAATTACACCACAACTAAGCATGAATACTTGGTGATGGTGTATGCTCCGCAAAATTAATGACAATATTTGTTGGGGATTTCCTTTAAGATTTTAACACATCATTATTCTTTGCTGTAATTGTTCAACAAGCTAACGTTAGGGGGAGCACATCATTCAATGGTTTATCTTGTTTAAAGAAGTTGAATTTAAAGTTGTTTTTAAGATAGGAAAGAACAATGTTACTCCATATCATCTATGAATAATATAATATGATGAGAAACGAGGAAGCTTGGATGATGATCTTCCAAATGCGCAATTGTTTCACATTGAGCTTGTACAATATTAGTTCAACAAGATAGATTTTTTTTTGGATTCTGGTCGCACGGTGAAAGATTATACAGTTGCACAACAAAAATAGTCGGTAACCATAGTGAATATTTCGAGTTAATTTTATGACAACTTTAAAAGTTGGGATCTTATGGAATACTCTTCAAATGTTTCCTCAAACATGAAAAATCACTTCTCCTATGATAATCACAAGAAGTAATTTTGGGAGAACCTTACAGGGAATGATACCATGCATAGAACTATGGTGGCCTTTAGAGTTTCAAGAAGATAAGATGTATTACAAATAGTGTGGTGTTTTCCAGTAAATGGGAAAGTAATCACACATGGATGAGATCTATCTCTTCCTTGTCACCATACTTGAGTAATTTGAGAAATGGGAATTTGATTTTGTGGGTCCCCATCAACCCACTAGCACATATAATTGTTTCCCAATATATCATTACTACAAATGAGGACCTGACAAGATGGTCAAAGTATACTCCAATGAAATACTAGACCTTAGTGATAGTAGTGTAGTTCATATTCAAGCATATCATAACTAGGCTTGGACACCTAAAGGTGCTGATGAGTTATGGATGAACCCATTTCTTGAATTCCACTATCTACGCTCTCATATAAGAGTTCACGATACACCGCCAGAAAAGTAGATTATTTCTTATTTGACCTAATTGTATAGTGGAAGCAATTAACAAGATTTTAGAGAAGGATATTACAAATGTATGTAATGGACATCATGATGACAGGGGTCAACACATTCCAATAATTTTATGGGTTTACAAAATGATGTGCAAGACACTCGCAAGGAAGAATTTGTTATGATTGGTTTATCAGATGGAAGTCATGATGCCACTAGAGTTTGTTGTCCCTATCCAGTGCATAGATTTAGCTACAAAAATGACAGATGATTAATCACTTACATGGATATTTGAGGACTCATGGAATTAGAAAAAGACCAATTCATTGCAGGGGTCAGCTAGGTCATTGAGAAGTATTGGAACAAAGCTTGTAATGATAGGAATATCAAGAGAAAGACCCTATAACCTAGAGCATTAGTGTTGATGTATGACAATAAGTTTATTAAGAACCCAAGAAATATCAAGATGTGAGTGTTGGGTCAATTTAGGATCATGTTCATCACTGAGGCGAGAGCAACATGGCTTGCAACCTTGGCATGGAATATGATGAAGGGACTCATTAGTGAATGTCGCTTGAAACCATACTATGTCTCGCAGGGGAAACAAACATTGTAAGTTTCTCATCCATAAAAATAGTTAGAAAAGGGTATATTGTAAGAGTCAATACCAATCATGAAGGGAGTAAAGTCTTAGAGTTGTAACAATCAAGTCAAGAATAATTTTGTCTAAGTAGATCTAGAATAGAAAGTTGGGAAGTATTTGTTGAGTGGGATGTTATTTTGTCATCCAACTTAAAAAAAACATTGTGACCGACATATTAGGAAGGTTTTATTTATTGTTAATTACAATAGTCGCATTAGGAATATTTTGTGATAGCTATCAGATGATATAGGTTAAAGAGTCATTTATTCACAAACTTTGTCAATTTGATGGGTTGGGTGAGTAGGTAAAATTCGAAATTGGGAAAAAAAAAGAACAATAAATGTTAGTGGGCCATCGTGTTCCATCAAAGATCAGTAATCATGGTGAGCCATTAACGCATGGTCAATTTGGAAAATCATTCATGAGAACATGGATGGATTGCATCACTAAAAGGTAGATTTTCCAGATTACAAGGTAAATAACAGTAGTTATGGTAGAAGTTGTTGTCAAAGGGTCACTTTAGGTTTAAACTTAGTAGCATTAGTAGAGGATAGTCATTTCAAGTTGAGTGTAAAGAAAGTGTTGAGTTATGTGCAAAGAGAGTGTCAATCTGAGTGCAAAGAGAGTTCCTAGTTGTGTTCAGAAATAGTGTTGAGATATGGACAAAGAGGCTCCAAGTTCATGGTATAATGGTTGTATAGCCGAGATCAAGGTAGATGAGTCCTTGAGATAAGGGGAAAGATAGTTGCATAGACAAACATCAAGAATCGAAAAAAAAACAATATGTATCCTCTATTGCACCCAAACAAAGAATGAAGACCACACGGGGACTTCACTTAGTGAACCTCTCACATAGCACATGCGATCGTGTGAAATTAAAGAATACCCTTAATTTCTAGAGATATTTCCCCAAAGTATTTTTGTTGAAACCCCCTCTGAATACTTAAAACCTCCTCCCCACCCCTTTTTATACCTCAATCCTTATAAACCACCCTACCCACCCCCACCTTAAACCCCTCATCCCCCCCAATACCTGCAATATATTGGTTAAATTTTTGATAATTTTAAAACCCACAATATGAACGGAAGTGATAGGATATTGGTCAATAAGTGAATCCCCCATGGAATACCAAAGCGATAAAACAAACAGCGATGCCTATAATAAAGATGGATATGAGAGTAGAGATCAGAGGGCCATTGCTGGGAAAAGTGTTGGTGATGACCTTCAATGAATTCAATTTGCAGGATGAGACGACATTTGATAGCCCTATATTTTTGGAGTATATGGTTGTGGGAAATGATACAAATGGTTCTGAGCAGGGATGGAATTTGACGAATAAATACCCGTCATGGGCCAATTTACCCATCAAATATAGCTAATATTTTACAGAGACCGTCAAAATCTGGCTTAGAATACAAAAAACATTTTATATTTTGATTATTACCAGCGATTTTGATGGGTGTCCATCATTTGAAATTCCAGCCCTGGTTCTGAGACGTAAATTGCAAAGAAGTGGGAAAATCAGTTTTTCCACTATGCAATTATGAAATTCTTGCAACTGTCATTTTCTAGAATGGGGTGAGTATCATTAGATACATACGATTAGTTTTAGCACACTACATGGACGATGCATGCAACTAGATCAACCTTATGCTATTGATGAAGCCTTGATCCGACAGGTAAGCATCCTATCAAATGAAGGAGAGGACCCAAGTGAAGTGAACAAAGTGCAATATGTATGGATGACATATGATTACTAGAAATATGGTATGCATAGAGGTACTAGAGGTGTGTTCATATCATCCATAAAGAACCATCATGTTTAGTTCACAAGACAACTGATAACTACAAAAGCAATGCAAAATTGCACAACTGATAACTGAGTTCCTAGTTGTCCTCTATGTAAATATGTGCCCAAGGAATGATAATGAATGATGTAAGATATTTTCTACAAGAGTTCACTCAGGATTTATTAGAGACACAAAACTGTGGAAAATGTTTTTATTTCAATTGGGTATTTCTCATTAATGTGATGATTGTGTGGAAGTAACCAAAATGGCCACAGTTTGACATAGAGTTGAACCAAGAGTTTCTTGCACCAAGGTTCATTGTATGGAACTCCACAAGTAACAAGGAAACATAAAACTCAATAGGTATTTATTTTAGAAATTGGTACATAGAAATGATTCATATCACTCTTGAATCATATTGGATTCCTTCCTATCAAATATACAAGTACAAGTCCATGGTATGTTATTCCATGGATTCATATAATGTGTTTATCTCAACTTGCAGGAACCTGATGACCATACAGAGATCATGTCCTTCTACATCAAGGAAGAAGACATCAAAGACCGAATGGAGGACTAGCCACCAAAATACCAATTTTGGTTAAACTATTATGTGGAAAGGTTGGATACACCCAGGGGGGTGCTAGGCTCACTTGGATTACAAGAAAAGAGGAAGAAGAAAGACCGAGAAGGAACCTTAGAAATTTTTGGGCTTCAGAAGAAGAAGAAACAACAAAATATCTTGAAAAAATTAGATACTCAGTAAGAAAAGCAATAAGAGGAGTTAGTGGATAAACAAAAGAAAAAAATCAGAGATGTGTCAAAGGACAGACACCATTAGGAGAAAGGTCACATAACCGCACCCTATCCCCAAAGGGGGAGAAAGATCGGACGAGACTTGTCACCTAGAAGAAAGGGGAGGCTAAACACGAGTTATCACTCCAAAAAATAATAAGTACCATTGAGTTAAGCATGGATTCACAATGGGTACTTCACTTGGATTCATTTAAGGTGCTCGTCAAACTGAAGAGTAGATTACAATTGGACAACTTGAGCCTATGGGTCTCTAGTATGGAATTGGAAGATACTATGCAAGAGTTGGTGTAGGAAAAATATCAACAAAGAAGCCTTGGTACAAAGCAGAGGGTGGTGAACATTGACCCTTGGGTCATTACAGTAATGAAAGATGAAGCTTCCACACCTATCACTCCAAGTGGTACAGGATTTGATGTAAACTTGATGCAACTTCCATTTTAACAAATCCAATATTATATATTTATTCCAATGCAGTATTTGGGTATGCTCCATCTTGACTTGATACAAACATACAATTCCATACAACAGGCACATGCAGGAAAATATGTTGCAAATACATCCCTGACAATGACAATGGAGAATATGTATCGCAATACATGGAAAGAAGCACAAGATAGAACATATGTGCAGGATTTAGCCGAGGAGAAGTGTGAATAAAGTAAGACCCCAATCATAGGTATGCATGCAAAAAATGAAGTCTTGAATGAATAATTAGAGATGAAGAAGAATCCATAAGACAATGAACTAAAGAAAAAAAGTGTGTAGGTCGAAGAAAATTTCAAATGGACAATACCAAGTACAAGTCATGACGAAGTTGGTTAACACCATCTTCAATTTATGGACTTACTTTTACATGCCTCCATAGGTCATTCAAAAGGAGAACCATATCAAAATGCAAGAAGATTAGGTGGAGAAACAAAAGCAGTCACTAAGAAGTATTTCTGTTCTTGATTGCATGGAAGTAATGAAATAAATATCTACCCTAATGAAGCATATATCCACCATCTTCACTTAGAAAAACAAGACTACTATGAAGATTATGGATCTCTAAGAGAAAGTTGGAGAACAGTGTAAAATATTCACTAAGGTACATGAAAAGTCAAAGAAGGTTGCTAGCCTTGGAGACTATGCATGCCCATAGACACAATCTATAAAGTTGGGGAAGATTACTAAGTTCAACACTTATGTTGAATATTTGATAGAGGAAGTAGGACAACTCAAGGTGTAGGTGTTCGATTTTACTAAACATATCACCAATGTGCTCCCTTCAGTTTAACATACAATGTTCAAAAATTAAATAATGGCTAGGAATGAGCCATGATAGAGGCCTATATGGTTAGAATGTGTCTGCACATCAATAAAAAGCAATTACAGTCTACATTGTGCTCATTTAGAACTTTGTGCGTGTAACAATTTTGTAGTTTTGTACCTTATCCTATACAAGGTTTATTTTTATAGGGATGAGGTTGGTCTTTATTGGGCCTCAAAATTGTCTTTTATAATGGCTTTATTTACATCAATTTCCTCACCTATTTACTGAAATCTAATACATCTATCTTTAATTTGTCTATCTTTTACTATGTTTTCATCAATTATAACTTATAAATGTAAAATAAGCTTAATTCATCATCTCTGATGTATTATTACATTTAGTGCACATTTCGGCAGTCCATTCAACCCATTTTTTTGGTCCTATGTTGCCCACTCAGTTTTGATGACATGTTCCTTATTGGTTTTCTTGGGTTTGACTTGTCTCTATCTTTTGGTCCTCACTGATTCCATACTACTTGCATATACATAACTAGAATCATGGTTCGATGTTAAGACTTTGTCTTAGTAATTTGTAATGTCTTAAAGTAATTGAAGAGGGAATACATTTTATGATTTCTTAAATTATGGAAAATGAAAAATGTTAAATATAAACCATTCATTATTAAAGTGAATTAAATAGTTCCACTTGAAATGAAACTTTAATATATTTTCAAACCCATATAAAATATGCAATATAAACTTTAATTTAAACTTGCATTATAAACTTGCTTAATAAAATATACATTCTTTTCAAATCCATATGAAATGGAAGGCATCTTAATGATTATTAATTCCAAACAAAAAAATATTAAAAAGTGTAAACTAATTTTTTTACATCAAATAGCATAAAAAAGGGTCACTGCATATATTGTTAAATAATAATTAACTACTAATAAAATAATGTAAACATATTATGTTCATATATTCATTTCATATTTTTAACTCTTCCTTTTGTTTTAAGAATAAAAGAATGTAAAAATATTTCGTTGACCATATAATGTAATACAATTTGGTTTTATAATTGATATAACTAAAATCCTTAACTATGATATTACATTAATTTTGCTTAATATTAAACCATTATATGTTTTTTTTAAATGATATGACATTGCACTTTATGATGCAATACGATTTGGTTTTATAATATGTTACATATGATATAACCATATATGGAGGTTGTTGACTGTAACTAATGGATTGTTATGTTTTTTGCAGGCCGTGAAGGGTAAACTCTCGCATGCCATGAAGGATTCGTGCACCCATCATATCGGGAAATTTTAAGAACCCAACATGTAAGTTGATTATCAGTCAACAACTCAGCACCTAACAATCAATACAGAAAATAACACATCACCCAACCAATCGAATTCAGCCATGCATTAAACTGACTATCCAGCTAGCTCACAACCAAATTAACAGACGACGCATTCATCCTACTGTTCAGCTTAGAACGCAGCTCACCACTCAGCTCATTAATTAAGCACTACACTGTTGATGACCGAGATTCTGGGAATTTAAACATTGGAACGATCTGCAGATTGTTTGTTGTCCACGTGGTTGAATACTGAGGAAGCTCCAATCATAGAGGGATTTCCATTACACTCAACGCCGAACAGATTACTACCCATGCATTCTAGAAGACCTATCATGTCACTTCCCTCGCTCTCCATAATGTCACGAGTCCACACATTCACGCTCATGAAGGAGATCTCATTCTATAGACTTATGATCATGTTCTCTCTTCTTCTCAAACATGTCGCCATCAACCACACTGAAGAAGGGACCGATGCCACATCACGTGAAAGGGGGATATTTGTCCACACGAAAAGAGGAGAAGGCATACCATATCATGCCAATGCACACGCTGAAGAAAAACATAATCATGCTGAAGGAGGAAGAATGTCTTTGCGTTAGCATTGGATCAGTACAACGCCTTTATGGTTTTTGATTTTAGGAGTGGTGGAACACTGAAAGGGTCGACTTGCTGACCCTTCTCAATGCTATATATTATAGCCTCTTCCTGAGAGCTGACTTAGCTAGTCGCTGGCGAATAGACTCTGTAAAATTCTGCTCAGATTTAATAAAACTCTATGTTCAACTATGTATGAATGTTTTAGTCTTCTTTGAAGTAATTCATTGACATAGACTAGCCTTTGATTGCTGAGAAGGTCCCCTCAAAAACTGGAGGTTCCATTTGTACATATTCAGCAGTTATCTTTTATTTTTGGAGATAAGTAATTTTGTTTTTATGTACATATATTTAGTTTTCCTGTAGATGATTTTTGTTGTTGATAAACTGTAATTTTCTGAGTTTTTATGCAATTTTCCATATGGCCGGCCATTCGTCCCTCTGTTTAGATTGTCTCTTCATCCTTCTGTTCATCCCTCTTTGCGGACTATTTTTCATCCTTCTATTCACACCTTCATCTAGTGTGTCTTCCAACCTTTACTTCGAATTTATATAGAATTTTACAGAATTTTCATTCATTTCCAGAATTTCTAATATTATGTTTTAATTAGCTAGGGTATACCTTAAATTTTCATCATTTTATTATGTTATGTAGAATAGTGGGGATTCAAATCCATCTTAAGCATTTTATATTTATTTTTATATTAATACATAAGATTAATTGTTTCAGTTTTAATTATGATAAAATTTAGAATATAAATGAGTATAAATGTTTTCTTCTTTTATATATTAATTTTGTATCATATTAATAAAGTAATTCGAATTGGTTTATAATTATTCTTTAATATAGGTTAAAGTGTTTCTTTATAATTGAATTTATTTTTAGTTTTGTATATTTGATATACAAGTGAGAATTTATATAACTGTGTTATATTTTTGTATTTAATATGTGTATTGTATTTTGAATTTCTTCCATTTATATTTTGTTCTTAAATTGTTTAATATGTTGTTGAATGAATGACACCCTGAATAGAGGGTTATTTCATTATAAATTTGCTTTAGGTTATTTTAATTAATCAAGTTTGTTTCCATTATTTCATTTAGTTTCATTTTAGTTTAGTTCATGAAATTCTTTTAGCTTAGTTTAGTTTTATTTTTAGTGTGAATTCTATTTATTTGCATTAGTCTAATTTATTTTATTTTGAGCTTAGTTTAGTCTCCTTTATTTTTATCTTTAACTTTAATCTAGTTTTATTATTGTATAAATCAATAAATTCTGCATGATACATTTTGAGCATTAGGAATAAAGGTTGGTTTAGATTGTTTTCATTTTTTTTCCTTGATATTAGATGAACACCTTTCAATCCATTTGGTTGGTTGATAGGTCCTACTTCATAAAAGGACTAGTCTCTAGGGTTCTTACAGTACCCCCCCAAAAAAATTATGTGTTTTTGAGAAACTATTTACTAATAAAACAAAACACACTAAAACACCTGCATGAAATTAACTTGCGGAAAGTAACCCACTTGTGCAAAAAAGGAACAACAAATATTTGGGGCAACCCACTAAAGTGGATGCGTCACGTTGTCACACTATGGAAATTCCATAGTGAAGTCGTCTTTGCATCTTATCTTTTCCCCTCCCCCTTGTTGTGTAATGTAAATGCAACCTATCTACCCCTATCTACCTAGACTCCAATCCCTTTAGCACCTCCCCAACAATGGCACCAAAATGTTGGGGAAAATATGCACTATTTAATTCAACACTTAATTGTCAACCCAGGAAGGGAAATTATGAGATGTAATCACTATATGTGCAGAATTGAAGGCTTGAACTAACCTAAGCTAACTAAATATGCATATGCGCTAACATGCAACTATATGATTTTAATCTACATGCATGGCTATCATGAGTTAAATGCAAGAACCTAATCTATCTATGAAAATAGGAAATTAACTAAGAACTTGAAAATAAATTCAAATCTAATCTAATGTTATATTAATCTATTCTATATACACAGGAAACAGATTAACAACTGATATTCAAACTAGTCTAATGTTATGCTAATCTATTCTATGAAATGAAATTGCAATAATTAATCTAGGAAAGCGGTCACTTGGTCCGAAAGCAATCTAATATCATGAAAGTAAATTTAACTATTCAGAAGAGGAAACAAATCAACTAAAATAATTCATGAATGCATGAACTATATGCTTATGCAAGAATGAGAATTAACCATACGATTAACTATGAAATCAAACACTAAAATTAATTACGAAGGAAAATATGAAATTAATTACTATAAAACAGTAAATTATGCTATAAGTGAAAAGATGAACTAATCTATCTATTCTATGAGCGAACCTACCCTATATTTTCAAAAGAGAAAAATAACCAACTATCCTACTCTGGTTATTGAACTTGTGCAATCATATAAAGAAATTGAAAACACTAATCTAAGGACCAAGTGTAAACAAATACTTTGGAATGAATCGTAGACTAAATGTAAGCAAACTAATTTAACAAATCTAACCTAATCAACAACTAATCTATGAATTTAAAAAGTAAACTTATATCAAATTAAGCTACGAGAAGGGTAAACTAATGGATTTTTATAACTTTTGCAGGTCGTGAAGGGTAAACTGTTGCATGCCGTGAAGGATTTGCGCACCCATCATATTGGGAAAGTTTAAGAACCTAGCACATAAGTTGATTATCAGTTAGCAACTCAACACCCAACAATAAAAAACAACCCAACACACAACCAATCGAATTCAACCATGCATTAAGCTGACTATCCATCTCGTTCACATCCAAATAAATAGACGGTGCATTCAGCATACTAATCAGCTTATGACGTAGCTCACCACTCAGCTCATTAATTAAGCAGTTCACTGTTGATGACTGAGATTCCAGTAATTTAAACATTGGAACGATTAGCAGATTATTTGTTTTCCACGTGGTTGAATAATGAGGAAGCTCCCAGCATAGAAGGATTTCCATTACACTCAATGCTGAATTGATTACTACCCATGCATTCTAGAATACCTACCGTGTCACTGCCCTCGCTCTCCATAATGTCACCAGTCCACACGTTCACGCTGATGAAGGAGATCTCGTTCTAAAGACATATCATCTTGTGCTCTCTTCTTCTAAAACATGCTGCCATCAACCGCATTGAAGAAGGTACTGATGCCACATCACGTTAAAGGGGTAGATCTATCTGCACAAAAAGAGGAGCGGCTATACCATATCATGCCAATGCTCATGCTGAAGAAAAACAAAATCGTGCTGAAGGAGGAAGAATTCTTGTGCATTGGCATTGGATCAATTAAATGCCTTTCTGGTTGTCTATTTTAAGAATGGTCGACCACTAAAAGGGTTGTCCTGCTCACCCTTCTCAATGCTATATATTCTAGCCTCTTCCTAAGAGCTGAGTTACCTAGTCACTGGCGAATAGACTCTGTAAAATTTTGCTCAGATATAATAAAACTCTATGTTCAGTTGTGTATGCATGTTTCAGTCTTCTGTGAAGTAATTCATTGATGTAGACTAGCCTTTGATTGCTAAGAAGGGCACCTTAACAACTAGAGATTCCATTTGTACATATTTAGCAGTTATCTTTCATTTTTGTAGATAAGTAATTTTTTTTTTATGCACATATATTTAGTTTTCCTGTAGATTATTTTTATTGTTGATAAACTGTAATTTTCCAGAGCTTTTATGCAATTTTCCAAACGGTCGGCCATTCATCCCTCTGTTTAGATTGTCTTTTCAGCCTTTTGTTCATCCCTCTATGCGGATTCAGCCTTCTATTCACACCTTCATCGAGTCTGCCTTCCAGCCTTTACTTCGAATTTAGAAAGAATTTTACAAAATTTTCATTCATTTCTAGAATTTCTAGTATTACATTTTAATTAGCTAGGGTATATGTTAATTTTCCATCATTTTATTGTGTTTTGTAGATTAGTGGGGATTCAAATCCATCTTCAGAATTTCATACTCAGTTTTATATTAATACATAAGATTAATTGTTTCAGTTTTAATTATGATAAAATTCAGAATATAAATGAGTATAAATTTCGTCTTCTTTTATATATTAATTTTGTATCATATTAATAAAGTAATTCAAATTGGTTTATAATTATTTTTAATAAAGGTTATGTTAGAATAATCAACCCATAGTTAGCTACCTTAGACATTAATTAATCCAATTTTTCTCTTATTTGCCTAGTTTCCATATTCCACCTTATGCAAGTTGTCCTCCACACATCCATAGTGGTCAAACTTGCTAAATTTGATTCATGGAGCGCTTGGGAAACCTCTTGGAATCAAATCTACTTTATTCCTGGCCTCCCTAGTGCATGTCTTCTTTTTCTGCTTTATTGCCTGCTTTTTTTGAGTTTTAAGGCAATTGGGAAAGTTTGACTAGGTGAAGTTAGCTTGTTTTTTGTACTCAACATCCTCCACTCTTTTATCCTATGAAAAGCATGTATGAGTTGTCCTTCCACCACCTATTATCTTACCTAATTTATTTTTCCAATTTGTGAGCTCCTAGACAGTTTCGGAAACTGCTTTATGCACCTATGGGGGATTTGCTTAGATTTAGTAAGCCTTCTTTTGACTAAATTTGAATGGAATATTCATGCATTCAAATATCTCATGTAATTATTTATTGTGGCAGCCTATAACTTCACAAGGTTGGCTATTGTACGCTTATTCAATACAGATTAGTGTTCAGCTTCATATTCAGTCTCTTTTGTGAGTAATTTGCATGTGTAATTGGCAATTGTTGTGAGTGTAATTGTTCTAACATCTGGGTTCAATTTACACATGGTATCAGAGCCTTTTTATATTGATTTCTCTCCTTCCAATTTGATTTGTAGGTTCGACATCATTGACTGGAAACATTCTGCTGACTGAAGGGACAATTTCTGAGCTATGGATCAATCTCAGAAGATCATCTTGAATCCATTTAACTTCTTTGAATGGAAAGTAGAGATGGAGATACTATTGAGAGCTAAAGGCCTCTACAGAGTGACTATGGCAATAGAATCATAGCCCAATGCAGCTACAAATAAGATTAAATGGCACAACAAGAGGGATGAGGCCTATGGTCTCCTGTGTCTTAGTATATCCAGAGACCTCCTTTTCCATACTGATGGATTGACATCACCCAATGAATTATGGGAGAATATTGTTGATATTTTTGGAAAGACAGATGAGATGAGGGGACATCAAATTGAAAATGAATTGATCTCCCTGAGTCCCAATAGCTTTGAATCCTTGCAACTCTATTTTTCCAAGTTCAAAGCACTTGTTTTGCAGCTAAAACAATGTGGGATTGAAAAGAAGGATGATTAGCTGGTATTGGCCATACTCTCGAAGCTTGGCCTTGACTATTCAGTGTTTGTTTTGACCTTATATGCCACAAAGTTGACAGCTCGATCCTGGAAAATGCCTAGCCTTGCAGTTTTCATGGAATCTCTCACATAAGAACAAGATAAACTGGTGATGATGGGCACCATGAAACCATCCAAAGACCAAGATCTGGTTGCTGGAGATTCGAGGGTGGATTCAAAAAGCAAGAAGAAAGCTAAAAATCCACCTAAGCAAAAGACAGACAAGAACAAGTCTCTAGAGGAGCCTCAAGGTTCCAAGAAGAACCCCCAGAAGAAGAAGAACAAAGGAGAAATGAGCAAGTGTGCATACTATAGTAAGGGAAATCATTCTGAAAGCTCCTGCATGAAGAAGAAAATAGACATGCTGACCCAACTCCTAGAGAAGAATGGCATCTCCCTTCCAGACAGCTCAAATAAGAGGGAAGGAGGGTCAAATTCAGAAGACAGAGAGAGAGTTCATGCATTGGTTGCTGGAACATCAAGCTCGCCTAGTTTCATCATTGATTCTAGAGCTTCAAGACATATGGTTTCGACCAAGGAGGCATTCACCTCACTTGACATGTCGAAAGGTCCACCAATAGTACTGGGAGATGAATCTCTCACTGAAAGTTTGGGCAAATGGAGGATTGATCTTGACCATGGTAGGTTCAGCAATGTGTTGTATGTTCTAGGTCTTGCCTCTAACCTCTTATCAGTGTATCAGATGACCCACATAGGGTCTCCAAAGAAGGTCATATTATCCCCTGATGAAGTTGAGATCATAGAGATATCAAGTGGTAAAGTCATTGCAAAAGGAGTTGCAAATCACACTTCGAAGGTATACATGTTCTCACACTTCCTACCCTACTCAAATCCCTCTACTCTTCTGATTCATGCTAATGAGGCAAGCAAGATTTGGCATGAAATATTTGGCCACCTAAATTACAAGTATATTTCTTATCTTAGTGAAAAATAAATGGTCATAGGGTTACCAAAGATTAATTTTTCCAAAGGAGTCTGTCAAGGTTGCATCCTAGGAAAACACCCAGAGCATAAATTTGAGAGAGCTAGTCATGAGAGAACCTCTGCACCTCTTGAGTT
This sequence comes from Pseudotsuga menziesii, assembly GCA_001517045.1. NCBI lineage: Eukaryota > Viridiplantae > Streptophyta > Pinopsida > Pinales > Pinaceae > Pseudotsuga > Pseudotsuga menziesii. Next base: position 276,652 of record LPNX010630092.1, read on the forward strand.
GATTTACAGTGATGTGTCTGGCCCATTTCCTCATATGTCAATTAGTCAGGCCAAATATGCATTGACATTCATAGATGACTTTTCTAGGTATTGCTGGGTTTACTTCCTGAAACACAAGTCTGAAATTTTTGGCCTCTTCAATGTCTTTAAGGATTTGGTTGAAAACCAGTCTGGGAGGAAACTCAAGGTCCTCAGATCTAAAAATGGTGGTGAGTATTTCAAGTCTGAGTTTATTCAATATTGTGTAGATGTAGGTATTCAGATGCAACATTCTATCCCTTACACAACACAGCAGAATGGTGTTGCTGAGAGGAAGAACAGATCACTGAAAGAGATGGCAACCTGCATGATGGAGGCTAAGACTTTGCCACCAAAGTACTGGGCCAAAGATATAAATTGTGTATCCTATATCCAAAATAGGGTGCCTCATAAAATTCTTGATGGTATGACTCCTTTTGAAGCATGGAGTGGGCACAAGCCATATGTGACCCATTTCAAGATTTTTGGCTCAAGGGCTTGGGCTAGAATTCCAACAGAAAAGAGGAAGGCTTTGCAGCCCCAAAGCCAAGAGTTTCTATTTGTTGGGTACTTTGAAGATTCAAAAGGGTGCAAGCTAATCAATTTGATCACAAACAAAGCCTTCATTGAAAGGTGTTTTCAGTTTCAAGAAGAGCCCCTAGCAGCAATGGAAGTTGGAGAATCCTCTACACCACCAGAACCTCTGAATGTAAGTGAAGAGATAGTTGAACATGATGATTCTAATATGTCTGATAATGATTATTAATTGCATATCCTAACAGTCTTACAAGACCAAAATGGGTATCCAGGACCATTCATGCAACTAGAGAACTAGCTGGAAATTCTAATGATCCTAGGAGGACTAGATCTCAGTTTGAGAGTGCTCTGTGCATGAAAGATCCTATGTTTGTAGAGAAATTCTATCTGATGGTTGAATAAGACCCATAGACATATGAATATGCAGCAAATGATCCAATATGGAAAGCAGCCATGAAGGAAGAGTTCAGCTCACTCCAGAAGAGCAACACTTGGGAGCTGGTTGATCTTCCCCTATGGAGGAAGCTAGTTCAGTGTAAGTGGGTGTACAAAACCAAATTTTCTGCTGATGGTTCACCTATGAAGTACAAGGCCATATTGGTAGCCAAGGGATACTCATAGGTTCATGGTATATACTACAATGAGACCTTTGCACGAGTGGCAAAGATGGACTCCATCAGGGTAGCCTTAGCCATTGCAGCTTCAAAGCAATGGGAAGTACATCACATGGATGTCAAGTGTGCTTTCCTGAATGGAGATCTCACTAAAGAGATATACATGCAGCAGCCTCACAGATTTTCTACTAACCCATATCTTGTGTGCAGGCTAAAGAAGTCATTGTATGGGCTTAAGCAAGCCCCCAGGGCTTGGTATGCCAAGATTGATAGCTTTCTGCTATCACTAAATTTTGTTCGATGAAAATCAGATACAAAAGTATATTTGAAGCTGATTCATGGTTCATTAATGATCATTTTTTTGTATGTTGATGACCTTCTCATTATAGGAATCTCAAAGGATGAAATTGCCTCCTTGAAGGATGCAATGAACCATGCCTTCTCAATGACAGATTTGGGCTTATTGAGCCAATTCTTGGGGCTAGAGATTGCTCAAACCAAAGAAGGAATCAAATTACATCAGTCCAAGTATGCCTTGGATTTTCTAAAAAAATTAAAAATGAAGGATTGCAAGCCAAGCAAGACTCCTTTCCTTTCAGGAGTGAAGCTTGAAGACGTTGATTCTTCACCTATGGTAAACAATACACTGTATAGGCAATTGATTGGATGTTTTTTGTATCTTACACATACTAGAACTGATATTTCTTATGCGGTAAGTGTGGCTTCAAGATACATGGATCAGCCTCATGAGATCCATTGGAGAGTAGCCAAAAGGATCCTTAACTTTGTTCAGGGAACAAGGACACATGGGATCTTCTATAAAGCTAAATCTGATCTTGATTTGATTGGGTTTACTGACAATGATTGGGCAGGTGATAGCATAAATCAAAAGTCAACATCAGCATATGTGTTCATGCTTGCAGAAGGGCCAATCAGCTGGTCAAGCAAGAAAGAGAGTGCCATCGCACTCTCATCTACATAAGCAGAGTACAGAGGAGTTGTAAATGCAGCAACTCAATGTTTATGGTTGTAGGGGTTACTTGGAGAGTGTGGATTTGAATCAGAATATTCAACTACTATCTACTGTGATAATCAGAGTACCATTTGAATATGTAATGATCCAATTTAGAAGCAGAGAACCAAACACATTGAGATCCATATGCACTACATCAGACATCTTGTTCATGATGGAACCATTCACCTACTCTTCTGTTCATCTTCAGAACAAGTAGCAGATATCTTCACCAAATTTTTTTGTGAGAAGACATTCAGCAATCTCAAATCACTGCTGGGGATTTTTGATCATACTGTGAAGCATGAGTGATGACAAGATTTCCAAATTTTGTTTTACAGTCCATGTTTAAGGGAGGATTTTTCCCACTGGGTTTTTGCCTCTTTCCTTGGTTAAATGGACATGCAGTATGTAAAGGGTGACTAAGCATTGTTTCTAGGCCCTATAATTTTCTGATATTTTACTCATAAGTCAAGCTTAAGGGGGGGTGTTAGAATAATCAACCATAGTTAGCTACCTTAGACATTAATTAATCCAATTTTTGTCTTATTTGCCTAGTTTCCATATTCCACCTTATGCAAGTTGTCCTCCACACATCCATAGTGGTCAAACTTGATAAATTTGAGTCATGGAGTTCTTGGGAAACCTCTTGGAATAAAATCTACTTTATTCTTGGCCTCCCTAGCACATGTCTGCTTTTTCTGCTTTATTGCCTGCTTTTTCTGAGTTTTAAGGCAATTGGGAAAGTTTGACTAGGTGAAGTTAACTTGTTTTTTGTCCTCAACATCCTCCACTCTTTTCTCCTATGAAAAGCATGTATGATTTTTCCTTCCACCACCTATTAGCTTGCCTAATTGATTTTTCCAATTCGTGAGCTCCTAGACAATTTTGGAAACTACTTTATGCACCTATGGGGGATTTGCTTAGATTTAGTAATCCTGCTTTTGACTAAATTGGAATGGCATGTTCATGCATTTGAATATCTCATGTAATTATTTATTGTGGCATCCTATGACTTCATAGCATTGGCTATTGTACACTTATTCAATACAGATTAGTGTTCAGCTCCATATTCAGTCTCTTTTGTGAGTAATTTGCATGTGTAATTGGCAATTGTTGTGAGTGTAATTGTTCTAACCCGTGGGTTCAATTTCCATAGGTTAAAGTGTTTCTTTATAATTGAAATTATTTTTAGTTTTGTATATTTAATATACGAGAGAGAATTTATATAACTATATTATATTTTTTGTATTTAATATGTATTGTATTTCATTTGTATTTTGAATTTCTTCCATTTATATTTTGTTGTTAAATTGCTTAATGTGTTGTTGAATGAATGACACCATGAATAGAGGGTTATTTCATGATAAATTTGCTTTAGGTTATTTTAATTAAACAAGTTTGTTTCCATTATTTCCTTTAGTTTCATTTTAGTTTAGTTCATGAGATTCTTTTAGTCTAATTTATTTTATTTTGAGCTTAGTTAGTCTCCTTTATTTTTATCTTTAACTTTAATTTAGTTTTATACTTGTATAAATTAGTAAATTTTACGCGATAGATTTTGAGCATTAGGAATAAAGGTTGGTTTATATTGTTTTCATTTTTTTCCCTTCATATTAGATGCATTAGTTTTCAGTATTTCTAAGTTTCATCTTTAAAGTTCTCGCAGCTTAGTTTGATATAAGTTTACTTTTTAAATTCATATATTAGTTTCTGATTAGGTTAGATTTGTTAAATTAGTTTGCTTACATTCAGTTTATGATTCATTGCAAATTATTTGTTTACACTTGGTCCTTAGATTAGTGTTTTAATTTTCTTTATACGATTGCACAAATTCAATAACAAGAGTCGGATAGTTGGTTAGTTTTCTCTTTTGTAAATATAGAGTAGCTTCACTCATAGAATAGATAGATTAGTTCCTCTTTTCACTTATACCATAATTTCCTATTTTATAGTAATTAATTTCATATTTGCTTTCGTAATTAATTTCAGTATTTGCTTTCATAGTTAATCGTATGGTTAATTCTCATCCCTGCATAAGCATATAGTTCATGCATTCATGAAATAGTTTAGTTGATTTTTTTTCTATTCTGAATAGTTAAATTTACTTTCATTACATTAGATTGCTTTCGGACCAAGTGACTGCTTTCCTAGATTAATTGTTGCAATTTCATTTCATAGAATAGATTAGCATAGCATTAGACTAGTTTGAATATCAGTTGTTAATCGGTTTCGTGCCTTTATGGAATACATTAATATAACATTAGATTAGATTTTAATTTATAGTTACTTTTCAAGTTCTTAGTTAATTTCCTATTTTCATAGATAGATTAAATTCTTGCATTTAACTCATGATAGACATGAATGTATATTAAAATCATATAGTTGCATGTTAGCGCATCTACATATTTAGTTAGCTTAGGTTAGTTCAAGGCTTCAATTCTGCACATATAGTGATTGCATCTCACAAGCTCCCTTCTCGGGTTGATAATTAAGTGGTGAATTAAATAGTGCATATTTTTCCTGACAGTCTTGTTGGGATCTAGTTAGTTTTCTATGAAGTTATAAAGGTGTAATTTTTTTACTGAATATGTTGTACACTATTGGATGTTGTGATTGGTCAAGAAGTATTAAGATATTGAAATGAGTTTTGTAGCCATGTATTTTGTAGCAAAGTTTTGTTAGTAATATAATAAAGTTGTTTTCCCCTATGTGTTTCTTGCGCACTTTTTGGTGTTTGATTTTATGATGAATGATTAGTAATTATATGAATGGATGTTAACAATATACTGATCTTTATGTGTAACTATGAGTTAAAAAGTGTTAATATGTTGAGTGAAAAGAACCCATCCCTTGTTTTGCAACCTTAGTTCAGGTTTTTGTGTAATTTCATGTGCGCATATTGGATGACACCTTACTCAATTCGTAGAGTATTAAAAACTCCTTTACATAAGGGTTTTTGTTGGTTGTATAAATTGAACCCTCGGTCGGACAGACTACAACCAGTACCAATATAATACGTGTTATAGGGTGAGTGAAAAAAGTTGAGGGACCTTTTAGATGCAATGGTAGAGTGAAGTCAATCATTCAAGATCCATAAAGTAGAAATCATCCCATGAAATCCTAACCCTTCCAAGCCTAGTCCCAAGGATTCCAACATGCTTGCCAAATAAGATAGTTAAAAACAACGTGAAGTCATTGTAGTTAAAAACAACGTGAAGTCATTGTAGTGCACAAAAAGGATATTGTGTTATAGTGTGTAAAATCATGCGTGCATTATATAAAACATGTTTTATGCTTAGAACAAGTCGATCTCGTCATTTTCTCCACAACCACCCAATCATTTTCTCCACAACCACGCGCTAGAACGAGTTCGGGTGGAGCAAAAAGAGCAAGAGTGAACGTGTTTTGGGTGAGAAAAGGCCAACAAACTCCACCTTGAGGATGAATCTCTTCATTGTGAGGTATTTACTCCAAATCCCCTCAAGCTAATTTTCCTATATTCAATAATTTCTATGCCCTCATATGAATTTAAACCATTTCTTTTTTAATTTATATTCCGATAAACGAATTTACATGCACAATGGAAACAAAAACCCCAGTTTAGTCATAAAAACCAAATCGTTTTGACTATTTGCATATGTATATTCACAAGCATCCTTGTGAATCTATACAAAAATTCCCATTCCCAATGGAAACCAAAACCCCAATTTACTCATAAAAAACAAATCAATTTCACTATTTCCATATGCATATTCACAAGCATCCTTGTGAATTCATACAAAAATTCACAAATATGCAAAGTTTGTCAAGTATATTGCAAGTTTGCATAAGTAATTTACATGTCCAATGTAAACCAAAACCCCAATTTACTCATAAAAAGCAAATCAACTTCACTATTTGCGTACGTATATTCACAAGAATCCTTGTGAATTCAAACAAAAATTAACAAATATGCAAAGTTTGTCAAGTATATTGCAAGGTTACATACAACTAAAAAAAATCAAGTAGAATTCATATCTTCCCTAAAATACATAAACAAACATGCTAAATCCCTTGGATCTATATGAAATATCAAAGTTTGTCGTCCAAGAATATTAATAAACACCTTATAGTTTTGATGAAAATTCCTAATCCAAGTGTTAAAATAAGGTATAGAAGCTTCCCATACCTAACAAATGTTTCCTATTGACTGAAGGGTACTTTTTGGTTAATGTCAAAACAACAGAGTTCAACAATAGGCTCTACGAACATCAATATACATAGGGTGGTTGATGTGTTTGATTACATGCCAATCACATACTATCATACATGATAAAATTTAGTGGAAACCTTACAACCATAAATGCCACTATACACAATTATGCAAAGTCTCTCATGGATATATATAAAGAGTGCATACTTGACTAAAATAACATCAAGTGGAATCCATACATGGCCGAAATTACATATAAACAAATATTCTAAATGGACTTTGGAGTCCAAAAAAACAAAGCTACAACAAATAATTACATATATATCAAAACCCTTGCCTATATTGGGATTTTATTCATTAATATCACCTTCTGCCACCTCTTCTAGTTTGTATCCCTTGCCTCTACCCACAGTCTCGTAGTTGGTGTTGCAAGAGAATTAGTCAGCACCTCACAATTCCAATGAAACTTCATAATCCAAGCCTTAAAATAAGCTAGAGGAGATTCCCGATCAACATATGCACATAGAAAATTTTATGTATATATGAATATGGAAATTGGAATTAATACTTGAATTTACAACATAAATTTAAGATGAAAAAATGTTAAATATCCTTACTATAAAATTCAAGATTTTTTTAAACTTTAAATTATAAATAGTTTATGTTGCTATTTGTCATACATTAGTTTTACACTTTTCATTGCTTGGAAATGTTTTTCATACCATGTGTTTATTTTTCTAATGATATCATTATTTCTATTTATGATTGTAGTGGATACTATGGAACACAATGCATAGCTATTGAGAGTTATTGGTCACCTAAGAGATATTTGTTTTTCCTGGAGGGGTGGAGATGAAATCTGCCACTCCTTGTCAACATCATTGCTAGCCATACTGGATACGATCAGTAGATTGAATGATGCTTTTTATATCATAGCATCCTATAGGGAAACAAAAAGATGAGAATATGCTGATGGTTTGAGCTACAATGAGACCAAGAATCTCAAAATAATAAAAGAGAACATATATAGACTATTTAGAGTTCCTGGGACATATTACATTTTAGAGAGAATCATACCACAAATTTTGATTAAGTGGTGCATCTGTCAACCCTTTAGAGACCATTGGATGGACACATGGTACATGGTTTTTGATATTCCCCCACACAACAACAAGGAAGTACCATTGTACTTCCTCCATAAATTTTATGAAGAGTTTGTGATGGGAAAACATGTCAACTATTTTGACATGTTGGGGTTTCAGGGAACTGGTAGGGGGATGCCCCAAAACCAACCCAATTCTAGTAATATAGATGATAATCAACATATACCTCCACCCCATTCATAGCTACTAAGGCCATACATCACTTCTGCACATGAGATAGTTACACAGACACACGAGGAATTTCTTACGCTAGCTGAGATGATTTCCCAGCACACCACAACTATTCAACGGGCATGACGCTCTTCCTTTGGTAGGGTACAACCACCAGCTTCTGGTGGTGGAGGACAATCTATTGGTGGGGATAGGCCAAAATCCCATGTTCCCTAGAGCAAGCCACACATGTGCATAATGTGTGGTCAATCCTATTATGGACGTGGACCAACACATGGTACCTCTACGATGATTGGTGGTCAGGGAAGGACATTGTTAAATCTCTATTGTTGTTCAATTTTTAATTTTCCATATTGTACACATATTAAAAGATTCTTAATATATGCATTTTTTTCTCTTGCATGAGCTTGATGCCTCTAAGGGGGGTTGTAGTGCACCCAATGTTGTTGTATCGGAGGCTCAAAGAACTAAAAATGAGGTAATATTTCAACACGTGTCCTTTTGTTAATACATGCGTTAGTCAATTAATTTGTTAAATGGTCTAGTATTTACAATTTTTGAATTTGCAGGAACCCCATTTTGAATAGGATGCTAGAGAAATTGATCTCAGCGAATCCCCCCCATGTGGATTTTATGATTACCTCAGAAATGTAAGTACATGGCTAATGACTGCATCTTTTTCAAATTATTTAAATTTATTCTTCTACACTTCTTTATATATTTATAATTTTTACAATTTTTAAACTTGCAGGTGCTATCTGGATATGCAGAGGGACAAGAAATTGCTAGAAGCAGTCCCTCCCATTGGGGAGATATTTCCTAGGAAGAGATAAGTATATTACAACATGTTAGTTTTTCAGTACATATTATTCCATTTATTGATGTCCCTGTCTAAATATGGTAACACTTTATAACTATAGACATCATCACAAATCCTTGCAAATCCTCTTTGGTTTGGATCTCCATGTAGTACAAACATACATAAGAATGTTGTATACAATAGATGACCCTCTTCCTTAAAAAGATAATGTGTCCATGACAATGAACCTACTGATTCCACGGTAATGTACACACTTGCAATTACAGTTGCTGGTTAGCTTTGAATTCACTTCACAACTAGATTTTATTAATGTTATTTTCACATGCATACAGAATTACGATGTAGAGTCATCCATGCTAGACCTTAGTAGGGTTGTTGATGCTACAGTCAATGCTGCATCTACAATGGGCATACATCACACAGAGTTATCTACTTGAATATTTGTAATTGTACAGTTCATTTGTATTGTCTATGGACATGCACGTCGTATAACTATTTTAGGATTTAGTGAATATAGCCACACACTGGTCCATTAGTGCACGCGACCAAGGTTTATGTTCAACCTACGGCTCCTCTTGCTACTGAGGAAGCCCAATCTGACTCCATAGAACAATTTTTTCAGTGAGATGTTCATTATTTAGATATTTGGTTAGTACTTTGTGATTCATGTACATGTTGATAATTGTTGAGATAATTGACAAAGTTTTTTTTATTCACAAAAAAAATTTGCAGAGAGACTCTATGCAAGGAGGAGAAAACTAGAGGAATATATACCCCATATAGATGCAGTGAGTGTTTGTTTTATGCATAATTGAGTCATATTTTAAATTTTCAAACTTTGTTATGGCTGGACAGTATTAGTTCAGTTACCTGATCAAGAAATATTGTCATTGATTTATAGTCACCAGAGATGCACAGTGGTCATGGACAAAGGAAACAAGCGTCAGAGTTAGGATAAACAAGAAAAATTTAGATTTTTGATGTTTTAGTCTAGGAAAAATATGTACTTTTATGTACAATAGGAAGTTAGAGTTTAGGGGTGTGTTCTAGGATAGATGTACTTTTGTTTGCATGTACATCAATGATATTTTGATACATGTACATTGACATGCCATATAAGGGCCTTCTATTTTTGTATTGTAACTTTCATGATATAAAAAATTGTTGGAGCAATAATCTTCCTTAGTACCTTAATGATCTACTAGGAGACATAATCATTTTCCTTTTTCTTATGTTCTATGGTCTAACTTAGGTTATACTGATCAATACCAATCAAATAGGTGATTATGGTTCATTAAATGCAGTTGAGGTGCTCTACTTTGAATATCCTGACATTTCAGAATTCACATTAATTGCAAACCACTTCCATCTCTAACTAAGGGCGCTAGTGTGCATGAAAGTTCCTTTTTGTGGTCTCCTTGGCATCTATTTTCCTTCTAGAGATTCCTCCACTAATCCATGTGCTCTCCCGTGCTTTCCTTTGCTCATTTATGAACCATGCATGATTCTTACCTATTCAAACATGTACACACATGGATTTGTGATAGTTTGGTTAGGTTTGGGAGCCTATTTGTCAACCTGGGGGGGTTTAGGAATCAAATCCTAGTATGACACTTGGATGCATTGACATGGCCACCAGGGGCTCAGGAATTTTATCCAATGTACTATAAATATGTATCATACATAACTACAAGGTTTTCTGTAATATAATGGTTATATATTAGCACCATTCACGTGTGCTATTCCAGTTATTTCAGTTTCTTTGTTGTTCTCTTGCATATTTTGTCAAACAGTTTGATGTTGAATATTGTTCTAGCTCCTAGATATACTTGAGAAGCAATTATCACACGGTATTAAAGTTAATTGTATATGAAAACAAATATACTAAGGTTTTAGTTGTTGTTTAGGGAATATTTCCAGTTTATATGATTGTTTTTCATTGCAGGTTCTTACAACATCTTCATGGATTCACAAGCACTTCATATCCTTTTTCCATTCAACTATTTTGAATAAAATTTGAATATGTGTGCATATCTCAAGAGGAAATGTCTCTATGATGTGTCCATTGGTGTTGTGAGAGAGCCAGATTCCTATCAAGAGAAGTGTGATTGGCTTAATGACAATGATAGAGCCTATGGAACTATGTGTCTCATTATACCTCCTACCATGCTCTATCTCGTTGATTTTGCTGAGAACCCATTCGAGCTCTAGAGAAATATAGATGAAGCTCTTGGCATGCAATGATAAGATGTAAGCTATATGGAGAGAAAGAAAATGAGAACCTCCTTATGTGTTCTCCCTCCTATGATCTCGACCTCATGCATTTCCCAAGAAGTTGTTCAAAATGAACATGAAGAAGTGTCCAAATATTCAACAAATTACTCAACTAAAGTCTCCTCCTCTCTAGATTCCTCTCCTTTTCAAGAAGCTATGTTTAATGAATATAGCATAAAAGTTGCTGACATCACTACTGCTGAAGAGTTATATATGCATGCTTTGTCCTTCTCCTCTATGTCTTCTATTACGAATCATGAAGATGTATTGCTAGTTGATGTTTATAGAAAACCTTCTCTAGAAGATGGGTTTTCTTCACATCAGAGTATTGGTTCGAAATATGGAGAGTTTTATATGTCAGGTGAATATATCTCATTGATTCACACTCTTTTTCCCATGTATTCCTCCACCATCACTAGTAGAGTTCCTTCAAGTTCATATGAATATGCATAAGCCTTTGCCATCACAATCACACACCTTCTTGGAGATAATTACAACCTTCTTTTAAAGTTGATGTTTCAATATCCTTATGACTCACTTGGGGTCACCTATTCTCAAGCACTTCAAGTCTCTTCTGGGCATGTCATCATGTTTGGTTTGAGGTTCAAGTCTGAAGAGCACCATTCGATCTCCCATCAGTGCATTTCAGTTGTTCTACCTGGTACGAGGATTCATCATGTAGTTGTTCCTCAGTTTGTTGAGCACATTCCACTTCTTCCCAAGAAGAATATTCCTCAAGAAATACTCGTTCAGTTTGGAGTGTATACATATTTTTGTTTCTATGTCATATCCATTCTTGAGGGGAGGTTTTGTCCCAGCAGGTTTTCCTCCTTCCCTTGGTTACATGGATCAATAAAATTTGTTGTAAAAGGTGACTTATTCCTTAGTTTCCAAGGAATTAATAAATCATGTGGTGTAATAAGTCAGGATTAAGGGGGTGGGGGGTGTTGAATAAATAATATTCCTTAGTACCTTAATGATCTACCTAGGAGACATAATCATTTTCCTTTTTCTTATATTATATGGTATAACGTAGGTTATACTGATCAATACTGGTCAAATAGGTGATTATGGAAAATTAAATTTAGTTGAGGTGCTCTAGTTTGAACATCTTCACATCTCATACTGTGCATTAATTGCAAACCACTTCCATCTTTGACTAGGGGCACCAGTGTGCATGAAAGTTCATTTTTGTAGTCTCCTTGGCATTTATTTTCCTCCTAGATTTTCGTCCACTCATCCTTACGATCTCCCATGCTTTCCTTCTCTCATTTATAAGAATTACATGATTCTTACCTATTCACACATTTCCACACATGGATTTGTGACATTTTGGCTAGGTTTGGAATCCTATTAGTCAACCTAGGGGGGTTTAGGGGTCAAATCCTAGTCTGGAACTTGGACACATTCACATGGCCAATAGGGGATCATGAATTGTATCCAATGTACTATAAATATGTTTCAAACATACCGACAATGTGTGCTATAATATAGTGGTTAGATATTAGCACCATTCACATGTGTTATTCCAGCTATTTTAGTTTCTTTGTTGTTTTGCATATTTTGTCAAACACTTTGATGGTGAATATTGTTATAGCTCCTAGATCTACTTGAGAATCAATTATCACAAAATATTTCACATAAAGGATCTTGAGATCTTCATGGTTTAGTATTTTAAGTGTGATCATACATGTGTGGCAAAGAATGTTTATATGTGTAATATTCCCAATTTTTGATAGATTTTATGATTGCATGGATATACCCCTTATAAATTTGAGAATAACGCACAATTAAAATATTTAGTAACGAAAAAAATGTACAATTTTTTTTTCCATGATCCAATTCATTATACAATGTTAAAATGTATTCACAAAAACACAACATACCTAACACACATAAGCACCTAGCACACCTAAGCAATTGAACCAACTAAGTGGAATACAAAAGCACCTTACCCACATTAAAACCTAACAAACATTTACAGGATGTAGGAAGTTGACACACCTAAGTGATGCACATGTGTTGTCTACATAAATTAAATTGGTGTTTGGCATGATTTATTTCATCTAACGAATATATGGGATACACATCAAACCTAAAAGTATGCGGGTATAAGGTTGATTCAAAATAATGGTTATGATTATTTATTGTTCTATCTCCTACACATTATTTTATCATTTTGTTAATGTACATGGCATTTGATAAATCACCTCAAGGACCAACTTTGGAAGAGATGAAAATCATGTGCGATTTTATTATAGTTTAAATTGATTGGAGAAGTACTATTATGAATATTATTTTATAAATTTATGTTTATGGTGTACTATTTGAACCATTCGTAGTGTGAAGATATATATTTTGCAATAATCACATAATAGGTTGGATACTTGTTTCTAACATAAACATGTTCCATTACATGGTTAATGACAAAATGGCATTGTCTCCTAAAAGGTTTATTATGGTGATAGGGAGAGTTTAGATACGGAATTATCCAAGGAATATTTTCTCACTACGTTGTCTTATATGAATAATGCTAAATAGCTAGGTATATGTGAAAGGATTATATCCTTTTGAGTTTTACAGACCATAAATGTGGGATACTATTCATGATGAATTTGTTCAATTTTTCCTCTCAAGTTTATATTATACATAATTCTTGTTTGATTTTTTCCAAAAGGGAATGATTAGGATTATTCCTAGAAAATTATTTAGGGGTTCTATTGGAGGTCGAAAATCTATATCTTTTCACATGGTCACACATAAACTTATGGATAATCCTTTTGCATTGTGTACCTTATCAATGGAAGGTATATGACTCATGAGGAGCATACACTAATAGCTCAAGGGAGATTCATTCCTCACATTTCAGCTTCTACATGGGATTCCATGGAGTGGGAAAGGAAGTGTATGGAACAAACCTTGATCTTGAAAACTAACTTTGACAAATCATATAATAAGGCCAATTGGTCTTTTTTTTCTTGGATGTTGACTTGTTTGGGTTGTGTCCATCGGTGTGATTCCATGGAGAGCACTCATTTCACAAAAGTTTCATCTTTTTTTAGGATAATAGGGTGTTCTCTCCTTAGGCTTGTTTTCATCATTTGGTTTTCCAGGGTTATCATTTTTCCCATAACTTATACTTATTGATTTCCAAGGCTCTTAGTTGTTTGCATAAGGTTTCTTGTATATGTGGGAAAATTCGTGGTATTTTCCTCATCGGGTTTCTAGTATTTATGGTAAAATTCATGGTATTCTTATCCTAAATAGTTATGACATGTTTAAAAACTGCTTTGAACCTAACACTCTTCCTTTGGTTAAAGTGGAAAATGCTAGGTTTACGTGAAACTTGAGATTTTAGACACACTTTTCTATTTTTTAGGGTCCATGTTCAATGCTCACAAAACCAACTTTTGATTAGTATGTTTAGATGTCTCCGTAGACTGTATCCCTACTGCTTGGCCTTATATCAATCTTCTTGTTTTGGCATGATGTTTAGGGATTCCCTTTGGAGTTGGGATATTTTCAATCACAATGTGGGATTGCTATTTCGAGAGGTCACCACCTATGTTTTCTATCTAGTACCATAAGGACCTTCCATTTGGAAGGGATTTCATATCATTCAAGCATATCATATTTCTTATCCATTCTATCAATCTAATTTCAAGCTTACTATTAAGTCTGTTCACATGGGATTTTGTTACTTCATACTTCCTTCTTGCCATAGTTAAATCATGTCCATAACTTATTTCTCGGTTCTTATGTCAGGTCTCCATCTTCTGTGTTGCTTTAGTCATTTCCTGCTACATTTCATCATGTAATTGATCGCATCTCCCATATAGGTTCTCCCTCTTCTGATAGGAGATATCCATTTTGTACCAAGCCAAACCTAATTTAACTCAGTCATTGGATGACCATGATAAATAAATATGGAAACAACCTTCTTTCCAATTTCCAGTCTCATGATTGATATGAGATCCTACAATCATTTGCTCTCCACATAGATATTGACAAATCCTTTCACCTTGATGAAAACACAAACAATAAATATTTATTTCTTGACAATGATGGGAAATAAGTCAAGTTCAACACCTCACAATAGTTAATATAATTCTCAACATCTACACATGGAATAATAGTTTGAAACAAGTATATTTTCAAGAGGGGAAGATCTACACTCACCATAAAACAGATATCAATCAATAATTCTTTCCAAATATGTGTTTCACCCTATTATGGGTATCATTTATTCTCTCTGATGTCAATTAAACACAAACCATCACCATATATTTTTAAGACCACCTCCTACAAGATTTTAGGGACACGTGTTGAACCCCTACCCGTGGCATCATGGCATAGAATTTCAACCGTGCATCATAATGGGGTTGTTCTGGGTCATGCAAGTGTGTTTAGGGAGGTTCCATGTGTGAACTCTAGCCACACATTCACGGTCAAGGAACTTGCAAATTTTATCCCTATGTGCAAAAATTTCATATTCCCTTACTGAGAAAAACCTTAGTTTCCAAAATTAACCTAAAATAGGATCCCTTTTCCATGGACCTAGAGTAGAGGGCCACCCCTAGCACTATTGTGATGTACTAAATGAATCGGAGTTGAGGAATAATCGATCTGAGCCAGGTTCATCATTCTATGGCACGTTGAATCCTACATCCTACAGGATTTCAGGGACACGTATTGAATCCCTACTCGAGGCATAGAATTCCAATCATGCATAAAAAAAGGGTTTTTGTGGGTCATGCAAGCATGTTTATGGAGGTTCCATGTGGGAACACTAGAGACATGTTCACAGTCGACTAATTTTCAAAGTTGAACCCTATGTGCAAACATTTCACATTTCCTTAGTGAGCAAAACCCTAGTTTCCAAAATTAACCTGAAACAATATCCCTTATCCATTGACCCAGAGTAGAAGACCACCCCTAGCACTATCTTGATGTCCTGAATCCAATGTAGTTTAAAGTTCGTCGATTTGAGCCATGATCATGACTCTATGGCACGTTGAAGCTGACATCCTACAGGATTTCAAGGACACCTATTGAATTCCTACCTGCGGCATATAATTCCAACTGTGCATCAAAATGAGGTTTCAGTGGGTCATGAAAGCATGCTTATGGAGGTTCCATGTGGGAACTCTATCCACCCATTCATGGTTGAGGAATTTTCAAAGGTGATGTCTCTTTGCAAAAATTTCACATTCCCTTACTAAGAAAAACCCTAGTTTCCAAAATTGACCTCATTAGAGGAAATTTCAACTCAAAATGGGCCTTTTAAATCTAATTCAAATTCCATGTCATTTTGTGTTATCCAATGAAATTTCTTTAAATTTGAAATACTGTATAGGTCTTAAACATTTTTTTAATATAAATTTGGGGATAGGTATAATAAAAAAAAAAACTATTTTTTTTGTTTGTATTTTTTACATATCTCACCATGTTTTTGCTCAAATTTTGATCAGGAGAGCTCGTTGGATGCATAACTAAATTCTACATCCAACGAGTACCTACTCAGAATACTTTTGACAAACCCCTCTAGCCCCAAAAAAAGAAATACCTAAAAAAAATTTCTTATTTTTAGGGTAGAGGGGTCTGTCAAAAGTATGCTGAGTGGGTACTTGTTGTATGTAGAATTTAATTCCACATCCAATGAGCTCTATCATTCAAAATTTGAGTAAAAACATGGGGAGGTATGTCAAAAAGACAAACAAAAAAGTAGTTTTTTCTTTTCTTCCTCCAAAATTAATCAATATTATTTTATTAATTCTTTTAGGAGGCCCATTTTGATTTGAAATTTCCTCTAATGAAAACATGATCCATTGTCTATGGACCCAGAGTAGAGGGCCAACCCCAACACTATACCGATTTCTTGAATGCAACGGAGTTAACAGTTCTTCGATCTGATCCACATTCATCACTCTATGGTGTGTTGAATCCCACCTCCTACAGGATTTGAGGGACACCTGTTGAATCCCTACCCATACCATATAATTCCTACATCCACAATCCAAACTAGGGTTTCTATGGTTTAGAATTCAAACTAGGATTTTTATGGTGACATCTGTTAAATGGTACTAGTGACCTTTAGATGATAGTTAGTGGCTACAAACTATGATTTCTAGGATTTTGAACAAAAGCTAGGATTTCTAGGTTTTAGAATTAAAACTACGGTTTACAGTACAAACTAGGGTTACTAGAATTGGCTCTTGATGTAGTATGTCATGTAATGGATTCTATCGATTTAGTATGGAGTATGTAGTATGCTCTCGATGTAGTGTTTAGTATGTCAGTAATGGATTCTCTTGATGTGGTATGTCATGTGGATACTTCTCTTTTGCTTAATTTTACAATGTTAAAAATTACTCTACATCATTTACTACAATTAGTATGCTTCACTAGCACAAGGGGATATAGTACCTCACCTTCAATGGATCATGAATTTGACAAAAAATAGTCTCTAGGATACAAACTACGGTCTCTATGGTTTAGAACTCAAACTAGGGTTTTGTGGTGTAAAATAGCATTACTAGGATTGGATATAGGGTTTGTACGCTAGGATTGGCCAGGGTTATTAAGCATGGGAATATTTTAATACCTTATTTTAACGCTTTCATTAGGAAGTTCCATTTAAACTTGGGGTGTTGACTAATGTCCTTATAATACCAACTTTGAGATTCAAGGAAGATGCAATAGACATATCCTAAATATAGTGCTAGATAATGGTCTAAGGATATATAGAATTAGTCATGTAAATATGAATCTAACACAACAAATCCATGACAAAGCTTGTGCAATTTATCAAGTTATAGAAGTCTATGGAATTTATCAATCTATCAAGATGCCAAACTATAAAGCTATAAATAATCAATGAGACCATGAAACAAAAATACCTAAATACGTACTTGTGTTCATTCGAAAATACCATTGGGATCACCTCTAATAGCAATAGTATCCTTTAGCCTCTCATGCTCGGAGTAAGGAAAAAAGTATCGTGAATTTGATGAGTTGTTGCTTGGAATTGTTTTTAGCTAGAGGTTTGTGCCAATAACAATGTTTGTATAATGGTATACAATTTGACATGGTCTATAATATTCAAATACATAACCTTTTTTATTGTGTGCATGGGAAACCTATTTCAAATATTCTCTTTTGACAACCATCGACCCAATTGGAAAATCATTTCCCTCAGATTTTCTTAATGAGACAATTAGGGTGTACTTCCCAGCCAAGAAACATGTCAACTAGTATTGAGTGTGCTATTCATTTCCTTTTGGGACAACCACTTCGTATATATTCCCTTCATAAAATAAAATGCAGACCTACGAGTCAACTACCAAAACATAACTAGTGGTCAAACATTTCAATGTTATCAACATAACAATCAAACCTAGTTGTCCGAGATCTGATATATGGTCATAGTCAGGTGAAATACTCGAATGGCCCTCCTGCAACTCGCATAAATCTGCAATTATTTGTTGACCAATGGCAAGTGATATCCAATCCCAAATGTCAACTCAATCTTTGTATTCACAGTTGTCCCATTCACCAATATTACATGGATAACAAAAACAAGAGAGTTTCCCTGTCCACATTTGAACTATAGAATTGTCTTTCATTCTAATTGAATGGAATGCACAAGATGCTCAGATAGTCTTGCACTCATACAGTAGTGATGGATCTACATTGACCACCTCCCAGAAATATCTATGTACATGTGCTTTGTGATATGATTGGTTTTCTTTTGTTTTGGCTCCTTGTCCCATTATTGAAGGACCCCATGCAACAATGGTCTTTGCATCTTGGATGAGAGAAATAGTAGTGAAATTCATTTCTTTCCTACGTAATGTAGTCTTAATGCATGCAACTACTCCATCATGTTCCACTTTTCTATGTTTGGTCTCAAAATAGTTCCAAATATGTGGCACCTTGTGCCTCTTGTGGATAATACACAACCATTGAAAGATACACATTTTTTAATTTGCCCGCACAACTATCAGACCAAATCCAATTTTGTTCCATGGGTATATTGTTATCCCTCATGTGATTGTATGACAATTGAAAGATGTGTTGTACAAAATCCTAGTCATGACACCTACCATCACTTATGTAAAAGTGATACCCCTTCAATATAACCATTTTCTCATTAGTACTATCTACCCTATGCCTATAGGTGATATGGAGCATTATGCTGACCTGGTCTGAGTGATAATACTGACACTGAATCTCATTCTACAGTTGAAGAGTGTAGTTTTCCAAAAAATCAACCACTGGTAATATATTTCCAATAGGAAATATATCCCTACACATTTTAAAATTCTCAAGTTTCCAACGAGACACATGTATATGCTTTACATATTGTTGTTTCTTTTCAAATATTTCCTCCATGAAGTTGCAAACCAGTACCTAGTACATCAATACTAAATATGTACATATAAATAGGTTGTTACATATATGAAGTAGAAATACATGAAGAAAAAAATACCATCGAGGAACTTTCTACTAACCTAAGAGGTGACCATTTTTATTTTTTTCTTTTATTCCATCCACCGATATCATACGTAACATGTTTGAATGACTACAAGTTCACTTCATGTCTCCCAAGTTCATGTTCATCGACCACATGTATGCATTTGTCCAAAAATTCCATTCCACCAAACCTTGCACATGTCCCATATATGCAAGGCCTTTGATAAAATGTGCAAATTTCTATCCTTTTTGTAATTTTCCTTTTTTTGGAATTTTGGAGAAAAGTGCAATTCGGGAAAAATTCGAGCTTAACTAGTCATGACTTTAGAGGGTTCCAACTTTCACCAAATGGTATTTAATTTTAAAGGAAATGGTATGCTGAGTCTTAAAACATATAAAGGAGGCTTATGGATAATTTTTATCATACTTTTTACCTACCAAACCATTTTTGGGGCTGATGACAAAAAATCCAAAACATACTAGGAAATTGTGATGAAATCCCCCCTAGGGTGCAGGCTAACTAGACTTCCAAACTCATGTATGAACCTCCCAAAATTGTAATAAGATTATGGGGAATGATATAAGAAATCATGGAATATCATTACATTTGGTTATTAGTTCTACAAATGTTTTATAGAGTTCCACATTCGTTTGATAACTTTCAATGAAATTGCTTATGGGGAAATTGAATAACTAGATCGATTTTGACATAAGAAAGGTAGAGTTAAAGGTCCAGAAAAGGATGTAAAATATAGGTAAAATATAAGGGATAAAAATTTATTCCACAAAATTATTAAACACCATATAAATTCCTTCATACAAGTCTTGTATACAACTCATTCATTATGAGAGTCAAATACATGAAAACTAGTGAATTAGTAGCATGGATTTGCAATAGCTTCACATATGGATTTCTTGAATTTCGACCCATAGAGAATAGGGAAATGAAATTAAAGAGTAACACATCATATATTTCTGTCACAAAATCATCAAACTCAGATAACTTCTCTCATACAAATATGATACAAGGGTCCTTCAAGATTGAGGCGAAACTCATGGAAAGTAGTGACTCAATGGCATGGGAATGCAAGCTTTTCACACATGATTTTATTTGATTTTGAGACACATATAATAAGGAAATGAAATTACATATTAATAAATAATATATTTGTTTTATAAAATCATCCAACCTATATAATATCCATTATACAAATCTGGTATAAAATTGCTTCAAGATTGAAGCCAAAATCCATGAAAACTAGTGATAAGATGACATGAGAATGCAAGCTTCTCACACAATAATTTCTTGGATTTAGAGCTGAATAGAATATGATAATTAAATTAAAGAGTATTAAATAATATATTGCTTCAATAACATCATCAAAATAAGAGAAAATTACTTATACAAATCTCATATAAATCTTCAATAGTGAAACCAAATCCACAAAAACAAGTTATTCAAGAGCATGGGAATGCAATCCTTTCATATATGTATTAGTGATATTTCGAATTATATATAATATGTACATGCAATTACAGATCCATACATCATATATTATATCTTTGGCATTAACTATACTCATCAAATCACAAGCACCACTCAAACAAGTCCGCCATCAAATGAGAGTGTGGGGGAATGGAGAAGAAGGAATGAGAGAATGGGGAGATAGATGAGAATTGATTGTATGTAAATACAAGTTGAAAATAAAACCCATTCATGAATATTCCATAATATTTATGAATTGAATATCCATCAACCAACTTGAAAAGTAATCCAACTCCCTCAAAATTGGTTCACAAACAGGGAGAGTGAACACTCACCATGCAATGGCTAAGGAAAATCTCTCCAAAATGCCAAATACCTATTAAAAAATGATAAAAATATATTATCCTTCCCCATGAAATTATCTTGTTAAATTCATGAGGCCTTCTAAGGTCTAATTTCCATCCATGGGCTTCGTCCAACTAATCTTAGTGGTTTAGTAACTCTCATGACACTTGTCTTCCTCTTCATGCTCGAATTATTTCCCCAATTCAAATGGTTTCCTCTAACTCCAAAATTTGACCTCTTGGTAAATATTTTTATCCCTGTCATTTCATATTTTTCATATCTCAGAAATCAAGTCTGAAATTTTCATACTTGTCATAGAATCTTCCATTGTTTGTTGTCATAGAGTGCATAGACTCTCCTTCCAAGTGGCATGCCTTTCCTTCTAGTCTCTTCCTCTTCCATGGGAGTTACCCACCTTTAAAAATTAGAAATAATTGGCTCATTATATGATATTTTACACCACATGACCATACAATATTGTTACATTACCCATGTGTTCAAATTTGGATGAATGTTATGCCAAGTGTGCGGGGAATCTAGTCACCCAAAGGCTCCATAAGATTCCAAGTCTCTTCATTAATCAATGCCACCTTATTTCCTTAGAATATATCATTTATGTGGCCCATTTAAATGTGAATATGGTAAAATAAATTCCTTTTGGGTCCCATATCCCTTTATTACAAAATTTATGTCTCCATATCAACCTAGGGAACTGGCAGGTTGGTGAAACATTATTTCCACAATCTTATTTGGAAATTATTTAATTGGGGACATGGCACTTCTACACAAAATTATATGAATAAAGTCTCTAGATGATGTTAGTGGCAATGTATTTGAGCATTTATGCACAAGAGTTTTATTCAATACACACAATGTATGTATATATCTGTCATAATAATAACCGTACTCAATGTGATATCGACAACAACATGTGTTATGAGTTGTGTTTATTTTAACATACCATGGTTTCCATTTCTCGAAGGATATTTGGACCAAGTTAATTTCATTATTTTCATGCCTAAATATCTCATATAATTATGTTTGTGGCATGTCAAGAAAATGCTTAATGTGGGGCGTGATCCCTTGAACCTGTTCTTAATTTTAGTACATCTTTTTTGTTTGATGAAGGTCTAGTATTGTCACGCCAAAACTCTTGCACCAGTCCATTTACCGCATCAATGAGCTTCATATCAGAGCGTGGGAACCTCCCAATGAAGGATCTGACATCTATTTGACCAGAGTAAATTTGTTCTCTTCTAGAACAATACCTACATAGTGTTTTGATATAAAAGCCTACAAGTTTGGATGTAGGCTTAAGAAGTCAAAGAGCCTTGGTGCTTTTGTTCAAGATTGATTATGACCACACACAATGAGATGCATTGTGATCCTTTGAACGAAATTTCTTTCCATGGTACTAAATTCATCTACTAATCTTATGAAAATACAAGGACTTGGTTCAGAAGTTTTTATCATCTTTATCCATAAGTTTCTCCTAACAACAATCTGATCCGGATTTATGTGAGAACAAAATGAAAGAGAATATATATATTCAAATGCACAAATATATATGGCGATCAACACAGTAATATAGTGAACTCAGATTCTATTAAATGAATGAAATAGAACAAACTGTAAAACAAAAGTAGCTAGAATGGTGGTAGTTGTATCTCTTAGAAGAAACGTGGAGGCTACACTCACTCGTGACAAGCTAAATAAAAAATGAGGCCAAAGGGGCCTATTTATAATAAGAATGAGGTGAGAACCCCAAAATTCCAAAACGTAACCCTAGAAGATGAACCGTCATAAAGTTTGCGGCCCCAAGGTGGTAAATTGAAAAGTCAACTTTCCGGGGTCATAACTTTTGCATACGATCTCCGATTTGGGTGTTCGATAGCTCATTGGAAAGGTCTATATAAGATTTACAACTTTTGGTAAACCAAATGCATGTTGATGGAAACCATTTGGCCTTGAATCTCCAAAAAACATGTTGGGGTGCGTGCCTTAACGGTCACTAGTTTTGGTAACTCCACGGTTTTTGTGGAAGCTTGTAAGCGGAGTTGTGACTCAAAATAGTCTTAGGGGTGTCGAGGTTGAGTCAAAGGCCTCTTTTTGTAATTGTCCATAATTTTTGGGTGTAAGCTGATTTTTTAATAGTGCACTTGTATAAATAGGCACTCATGTAAAGATGTCAACATCATCTAATGAAATGAGGATCATATGATGCGAAGAAGTTAGATCTATTTTTGGTTTTTAAGGTCAAGTTCCAGCTGTGTGCATGGACGACCCCTGCGACTGTGTGCATAGAGGGTTTTTGTAAGGAAGGAACTGTAGCTGAGTGTGCAGTTAGCGATTGTAAGAAAGGAACTGCAGCTAAGTGCACAGTTAGACTTGAAGGACGGATCTGCTGCTGAGTGCGCAGATCAGAACTGTTGTTTTGTAAGAAGTGGAATAAAGGCACATGAGTTTTGTGGATGTAGCCCCTACACTGGGGGTGAACCACGTTATGTCTTGTGTTACGGTTCTTTTTGTGTGGTTTCTATTATGTTTTGATGCTTTTGATAAGTAGGTGAATGCTAAAGTAAGATAACTGTTAAATATTAACTTCGCTGTGAATTCCCAATTAAGGGTTAAGTAAGAAAAGTCTTTTATCTAACTGCGAAGCTAATTAAGTGAATATCAAAGCTCTATTTGGTATAAATATTTGTTATTAAGGCTAAAGGTATAGTAATATCCCTCTTCTTCTTATAGAAACCTGATTCTGTGGCACCCCATAGTTGTTTCGGATGAGACTGCAACCTATTCGCAGGTTGTTGCCGAAAGGGCCAACACTATGGGTCTTTTTGTTGGTGTGAAGTTAAAGTATAAGCCCCGGGTCTTCCCTATAGCCCAACAAATTGGTTTCGTTGCTAGTTGAATAGTATATGCTGAAGAGGAATTTACGTCATCCCTAGAGGGTTATGTTTTGGAGGCCGTCAGTGAAAGAAATTGGTGACTAGATCGAAGAGACCTATCTAAAATTTGCGAAACAAGAAAATAAGGATCCACGTCGTAGCTCAGACGAATTCTTGCAAAGGTACGTTTTTGCTGATATTTACAAAATTTTATTTGGTAGTATCCACATAGAATTGCACCAGTGGTTATCCAGGTTGACAGAGAGAAGGACGAACTTCTAAGAAGATCAGTTTCCTGAATGGACCCCAACAAGAGTTAATATATTGAAAAGGGTGAACAATGCGATATCGCGAGCTATTGATTTCTGGACAATGTGAACCCTTGAAGCATTTGTGATGGAGTTTTCCATCGACACAAGTACCTCTTTTAGCGAAGCTAAACAACAGTTTTTCAAAGGACCAAGGGGTAAGTACTTAAATTCATTTAGTTTGCAAATTAAAATGCTCTTGGCTGAAAAAGGCATATTGCTTATAGAATCAGATTGCTAGAATTGTTGTTACTAACCTATGCTTGGAAGTGAAATTAACTTCGACGAGCAAAGTGGTTTGCTGCGAAGCGTTAAAAGATACAAGAGAAACCTAGAATCCTATACCCTAGGTCAGAATACCTAGTATACGCCAGAAGAACCTGAATCTGAAGAAACTCCTTTTGTTAAAAACCCTCCTATAACCTCGCAGCAAAGATCTGTTACCCCTGAGAACCCGTCGCAGTCTAGAAGTAACCCTAGCCTGAGTATTCCTATCACAGGTCAGTCTACCCCAGTATGTTCTCCCCCCCCCTCATTCCACTATGGCCCATATGACGGATGATATCAAGCTCCCAGTATTCAAAGGAACTGGATCAGAGGGTCTAGAATAGTTTTTGTTTTTATGCGAAGCTGTGTGGACTGCTAAGAAAATTTTGGATCAAGATGTAAGAAGAGCGCAGCTGGTCACTTCTTTTAGAGACTGAGCTTTGACCTTGTTTATGAAATTTTCCAGTACTCAGAACCATGTCTTGGCTGATATTAAAACAATGATGATCAAAGAGTTCAAGAAGTCTAAATCAGAGTCACAGTGTATCACTGAATTGAAAGAGATTCAGCAGAGGCGAGGTGAATCAATTTGGGACTTTGATCAGAGGTTCAAAGTTCTGCTAGATCAAGTTAGTTTCACTATTGGACCAGCGCAACATAAAGAATGGTTCATTGCAGCCTTCTTACCTCATATCGGAATGCCACTCATGCAACAGAAGGTTGCTGATCAGCAAGAGGATTTGGAGATTTCCATGAAACTGGAGGCAGCTCATGTCGAAGATAATTCTGGCATAGCCCAAATACAAGCGTAGTTAGCAGAAATGGCTTTGGAGCTGCGCGACATGAAAAAAGGGAAATGTATTCGTGAAGAGGTGTGGTGTACATGATGTAGGACAGAAGGTCATGACAAGGAACAATGTCCTGCGCTAAGAAATTACCTGAATACTGGTGCGCCAAACCCATGTAACCCTAATGTTCTATATTATGAGATTTGTAGAACAACTAGCCAGCATCGGCCTGAAGACTGCTATCTGATACAAATATATGTGCAAGTACCTAAGAATCCCTATTGCAAGTTGTGTAAGTCAGTTGGACACAATGAAGAAGAATGTCGCAGCTTTGACCTTATGAGAGAGTGAACATATGATGCTTATAGGGTACAAAATGATGCACAAGGCAATGATGGATATGGTTACCATGGTAATACATCAGGTCGAGGTACTTTTGTAGGTCATGGTCGTGGTGGTATCCCTGGAAGAGGTTCGAGGCTAGGTTGTGTGCTATAACAGTAATCAGGAAGGACATCTAGCTAGAGACTGTCGAAACCCTACTACGACATGTCGATATTGCAGAGCAGTAGATCATGTCATTGAGAAATGCCCATAGCTGACAGCCAAGATACAAGAAATAAATAGTGCTCCTCCTTAGAATATTCAAATGATTACTATAGAGAAAAGACCTGTCCCAGCCATTAACGTTGTTACAAGGAGTGGAGCTACAACGCAAGTGCAGAATAAGGAGAAACAACCTGACGAGGCTTGGGTTCGTAAGACCCCAGAGAAAGTTCCAACCTTCGATGTGGGAAGAAAAAAATAAACATTTATGGAAGCTAAAAAATACTTTGTTGATCCGAGCACAGCAGTAGCACCTGCGTAGCAGCATCAACAACAGTCACAGTCTCAAGAAGATTCGACAGATAAAGTAAGTACACTCTCGACATTTTTACAGAGTTGTATGAAGCTCTTAAGAAATCAGAATGCTTTAAATGAGTTACAGAAAGTTATTGCTTCTTGCGAACCTCAGGGAAGCTCTGGTAAAGAAAAAACTATCAATAGAGTTAGAAGAACTGGAAGAGAAATGAGATTGCATGCTCAGATAGGAGAGTATGACATGAATGATATCATTTTAGACCTGGGATCAGAAGTAAATGTCTTAACTAAGCAGACATGGGAACAAATGGGAAAACCTACCCTTGAATGGTCCCCTATATAGTTGAGATTAGCCAATCGGCAGAAGATTGTGCCCCTAGGAAGATTCCCTAGCGTCCCAGTAGACATTGATAGAGTCAGTACCTTAGCAGATTTTGAATTCATTGAGATAATTGATGATAGCAACCCCTATCCAGCTTTGCTAGGAATTGAATGGGCAATAGAGAATTCTGTGGTAATCAACCTTAAGAGCAGACAGATGAATTTTTAAGGTAAAGGCTTGAGAGTCATAGTACCCTTGGACCCTTCTCAAGGAGAAAGGTACACAGAGCCAGTCAGAGATGAAGATCAGGATATTCTGGATCATATCTACAACATCATAGCTAAGGAAGAAGACTATGTTAACCCTACTCCTGAAGGTATAATGGACTGGAAGTGTGATAGTTCTTGCATGACTGATTCAGATGAAGGCTTAGAGAATTGGCAGAATAGACTTTATGAACTACATGGACATCGATGTGCAAGAATTACCAAGTCTCTCAGATGGCTTGGCTCATAGACAAGAGTCTTACCTATTTTTGATGGCTTGACAGACCCAATAGATTTTATTGTGCAATTTTTAGAGCATGTACTAGATTCACAGAAAATGCAGACTCTAGATTCAGTATTCAGAGCCACAGTTGCCAGATGGTGGAATGGTCATAAGAAGTATATTCAAAGTTGGGAAGCTTGTCAAAAGCTTCTTCGCCTTAGATTCGTGGATCAACCTCAGGAGGTGTGAAGCAGGTTTAATGGTCATACTAGCCCTCAAGAACATTTGGAGTAGTGTTATGAAGCAAGGAAGCATGTCCCTCGTGAAGAATGGGTACATCGGTTTGTGCACACCCTGGAACCTGTCGCGAAGAATTGGTACGCAAAGGTGGAGCTTCACCATGGTACTACAAGTTGTGATAGTCTTGTTGATAGTTTTGTGCTAACATTTTCTATTAATGAGGTTTGTCCTGCTTTGGACAAAGCTATTAGGTTGATCCATACTAAGGTGTTTGATGATAAAGAAATAGCTGAGTACCAACCTGATTGGAAGGAACAAGAAGCTAATGCAATAGAATGCTATAACCTCACAATTGACGAGGATGATGACCCACGCAACATAAACATTCCTGAGTCAGAAGGACACTGTGAAGTACATGGACCAGCAGTCGAAGAACCAGAAGTGACTCAGCCCTTGAAGACAAGGCAAGTAAACATTAGGTCAGAAGAAATGCCTAAGTATTCTACTATTGGAGATTATTGGGATGAAGAAATGGTAAGCAAAGTAACCCAACTTCTCCATGAGTATCAAGACCTATTTCTGACGAAGTTATCAGAAATGAAAAGTATCCTTGGTGATATAGGAGTGATAAAAATCCATTTGAAACCTGATGCGAAGCCTGTGAAGAAGCGCCCTTATAGGCTGAACCCTAAGTATAAAGGAAAAGTCAGGGTGGAGCTAGATAAGATGCTCGTAGCAGGAATCATTGAGGCTGTGGAAGACATTCTGTCGCAGGTCGAAGCCCTGTTGAAGCCTTGTCGAAGCCCTGTCGAAGCCGGTGTCAGAAAGTGTTAAATATCCTTATTATGGCGCAACCAGAGTTACTAGTGGTGCCGAATAAGGATAGGTGTGTCGGAGCTCAAAATATGACCGTTGGAAAAAATCAGAATTGGCGGTGCCGTTACGTTAACTGCATTAACTGCATGTAATAATGAGATCCTGAGAAATCTAGTGCCGTTTGGACAAGATCTCTATCATATTTGGTGTCTTCAATGCACAGTTATGGCATATTTGGTCGATGGATTCTATAAGAAGAAACCCAGGCTTGCGAAAATCGCATTACGCATTTTCTTGAGTTTACAGTTAAGACCATGTCGAATGATCACGAAGTCCAGGAATTGTTACGAGAGTTCAAGGAGAGAGGTCTGTAGAACCTTATCAGCAATCCACCTGCATCTAAACTCCCCCAATGCTGCATCCACCTATGCAGACAGGTTCAACCAGGAAGAAATTTAAGGCAGAAGTTCGCTCTAAATGGAATGAAGAAAGGCACAAACCCTCAGGAAAAACTCTGGAGGATCCCGAGATGTATCCTCCTGGCTTAGCAGAATGGAGGCATGATGTCTGTCTTATGCAAAAGTACATTGGCATGCAATCACAGGGGTACCGTCTATTAAGGACCCAAAGTTGTGGATGGTCAAATGTTCAATAGGACATGAACAGGAGGCAGTTCGAGGAATGGATTCGCTGATAGATTTAGAATGCCCAATGATTCCCATGACCATCATAAATATTGCAAAGGAAGACATGAGCATAAGAAACATAGGTAGTCTGCTAAGGATGAAAGGATGAAGGATCAAGCAAGCTGCGGCCATGGTAGAAGTAACAGAAGGGATGACGATGATGATAGGTGTATAAGGGAGCAAGAGGGCAGGAAAATTAAATATGATGGTTACAGAGATGCAGACGGATACATAACTCGATAGAGTGCAAAAGGAGCTAGTATAGAAGGAGCAAGCAGCCGACAGCAGTTTACTATCTTCGCCAACAAGATTCTCCCACCAGACAAGCAGCAGAGTGTCCTGAGATGGGACACTGGTGAGTCTTAGGGGCCTGTTGGGGCACGTGCCTTAACGGTCACTAGTTTTGGTAACTCCATGGTTTTTATGGAAGCTTGTAAGTGGAGTTGCGACTCAAAATAGTCTTAGGGGTGTTGGGGTTGAGTCAAAGCCCTCTTTTTGTAATTGTACATAATTTTCGGGTGTAAGCCCATGATTTTGTAATAGTGCACTTGTATAAATAGGCACTCATGTAAAGATGTCAAGATCATCTAATGAAATGAGGATGATATGATGCAAAGAAGTTAGATCTATTTTTGGTTTTTAAGGTCAAGTCCCAGCTGTGTGCATGGACGACCTATGGAGCTGTGTGCGTAGAGGGTTTTTGTAAGGAAGGAATTGTAGCTGAGTGTGCAGTTAGACTTGAAGGATGGATCTACTGCTGAGTGCACAGATCAGAACTGTTGTTTTGTAAGAAGTGGAATAAAAGCGCAGTTTTGTGGACGTATCCCCTACACTGGGGGTGAAACACGTTATGTCTTGTGTTGTGGTTCTTTTTGTGTGGTTTCTGTTATGTTTTCATGCTTTTGATAAGTAGGTGAATGCTAAAGTAAGATAACTGTTAAATATTAACTTTGCTGTGAATTCCCAGTTAAGGGTTAAGCAAGAAAAGTCTTTTATCTAACTGCGAAGCTAATTAAGTGAATATCGAAGCTCTATTTGGTATGAATATTTGTTGTTAAGGCTAAAGGTACAGTAATATCCCTCTTCTGCTTGCAGAAACCTGATTCTACGGCACCCCATAGTTGTTTCGGGTGAGACTGCAATCTGTTCGCCGGTTGTTGCCGAAAGGGCCAACACTGTGGGTATTTTTGTTGGTGCGAAGTTAAAGTATAAACCCTGGGTTTTCCCTATAGCCCAACAAAACATCGTTTAGGGCCTCAAAATGGCCCCAAAAGTTTAGGACTCGAAAAATTGCAGAAAATTACAAGAAAATTGTCAACATGAGAAACTATTTTGAGCCAGTGGAATAGGTGGGTGGCCACCTATACCCATCTGGATCACAATCATAGACCAATATTTTAATAGCAATATAAATAATCTACATTTATCTCCATCAAATTTAGAATCAAAATAGTTGACAATTATCTATTCTGATTTATATGCAATATTGTGTTTAGACATTGTACCTTCAAGAGAACCAATGATACTTTCAATGACATGCATAGGTTTTGGAGTCCTTCGATGTGAAGTTGCCGATGGAGGTAGGGAGGTTGAAACTGCACCTTGTACCATATGACCTGGTCACTCTCATGTCTGAACATGAGATTCATGTATTTTCATCTCGTGTTATCAGTCAGATGATGGAAATTGGAAATCCTTGTGGGTAGTCTGAACAACATTGTCCTCTTCGAGAATACGGTCGACATTCAATGAATCCCTAACTTTGTCACTTGTATACCTAAATCCAAGTAAATATGCAAAGGCTTCATCTGGACTTGATGTGAACTTACATTTTACTCATTGGTCAGTGATATGTGGTGCTTGTTCTTCAATTGCTATGGAGATTGAAGGCCTCGGGAGATAATTCTTTTGTCTTTCTTGTTATGGATTGTTAGGAAGATTTGTGGCATCTTCTAAAACTAGAATTAGTTTAGTTTCCATAGAGAGTATTCGATTGGTCATGCTGTTTCTTTCTTTTCTCTAATTTCTTTAAGGATTTCATTGGGTATCATCTTCCTTGTCGATTTTCTTCTTCGATTGCATGAATTTCCCATCACCACAATGATAAATGATATATGGTGCTCCTGAATGGGAGATTATCCAAGCTTGGTTTCTTTCTTTAACAATTGTGTTTAGATACTCAACCACAATCACTAATGAAATATTTTCTTTGATGCTCCTTAATTGCAAGAAAAACAATAGTAGATATGCTCTACGGTGCTCCTCAATCAGAGACTCCCCAAGCTTGGTTTCTTTCTTGCTCAATTGGGTCTAGATACTCGAGTTAGGGGGAATATTGGGAAGAATATTTCCTTTTCTAGCTCCTCAATTGCAATAAAAAAATGGAAGAGATTCTCTATGGTTCTCCTCAATAGGATATTCCTCAATCTTGGTTTATTTCTTGCTCAATTGTGTCTACATACTCCACCACAATGACCAAGTTAGCGTTTCCTTTTCTAGCTCCTCAATTGCAAGAAAAACAATGGTGGAGATGCTCTATGGTGCTCCTCAATGGGAGATTCCCAAAGCTTGGCTTGTTTCTTAACCAATTAATTCTTTCTTTCTTTCTCCTCAATGTATACCATGCTCCAAGAAATCCTTAGATACCTGTGATGGAGATGGTTGATGTCAAATACAAAATTTTGTGTGATAACTTGGTGAAGAAGAAAACAAACGCATTGTATGCAACCTGAAATTCCATGTGGACTATGAAAGATGCTTGAAATATGATAGAGTGTTTCTTAAATATGAATTGTTGTTGTTTATAATCATAAATAACATGCACGTGCTATTATTAACAAAAACATGAGCACACTTTTACCACATACAACATGTACGTGTTATGATCGAAAAGAGTTTAGGATCATTTAAGAAGGTAGTTCCATGGCTATGGGATAATTCAATGTTTGGGGGTGATTAACAAGAAATCCATAAGTATTGACACCCCCCCTCTATTCAACCTGGATATATTGTCTTAAAACTCAATGGACATGAGAGAGAGAGAGAGAGAGAGAGAGAGAGAGAGAGAGAGAGAGAGAGAGAGAAAGAGAGAGAGAGAGGAGGGGGAGTTGGGGTTATGTGTAGTTTGATGAGAAGAGGAGGAAGACATAGAGAGCGAGAGAGATCGCTTGGAGGGGGGGTCTTAGTTGTATGGGGTGACTTGTGGATGTGTCCGAGTGCCTTTTTGTGTGTGAGATATACCTAGGGATGTGTGTATGAGAGATATTTAGGGATGTGCATCTGAGAGGGAGAAACGAACAAAGAATGGCGGGGTGGTAGTCTTAGTGGTATGGGGTGACCTATGGATGTGTGTGTGTGTGAGAGAGAGAGAGAGAGAGAGAGAGAGAGAGAGGAAGGGG
>LPNX010630092.1:309743-350577 GCA_001517045.1 Pseudotsuga menziesii
CATTCATTCATAAAGGGGTGTTTTTAAATTGTGAAAACATGGTCAATATATTGTAGATAATGGGGTGAGGGGGTGTAGGATATAGGATGTTTATAATTATTATGGGGTGTAAAAAAGGGCATCTAGTAAAAACATAGGATATTTCATAAAAACATGGTTTTTTAATTGGAAATATGTATTTCAAGGGATTATGAACAAAAGGATTTTGGTAGGTATAAATCAATATCTAGTGAAATTAGAGGTATTCTTTCATATCCCTTGAATGAAGGCACTACGACATAGTTTAACTTAGCGAATACCCCATGATTAGAGGTTAGGGGGTGTTAGTGGTAAGGGAAAACATAGTGATGTGTGTGTGTGTGTGTGACAAAGATAGAGTGGAGGGAGAGGTCCTTAGTGGTATGAGGGGACCTATGGATGTGTGTGTGAGAGAGAGTGAGAGAGAGAAAAAGGGGTGTGTTACGAGTTTAGGGGTGCGGGGAGGGGTTAGATTAATGTGGGGGTGTCTAGATGTTGCATAGGGGATGTAATAGGGGGTGTGGGTTAGATATACACTAGTACAAAATGAGGATTTTAAATATTATGTGGCTAAAAATTCTAGTCACCACAAGTTTTTCAAGTCATTTACTACTAAATATGAGCAATTTTGATTGAACCAACTATAAACGACTAAAATTGAACTAATTTAGTCACCACTTAACAAATATGACTAGATAACAAGTGACAGAGTTAAGCATGACTAAAATAAATGACCAATTCAGTAACAGCATAAAAAATGACTAGCTAGAAGGATATGAATTAGTCATTTATGTTAGTCATTTTTAATTGTTTCATGGAAAATTGCAATTTTGACAATGAAGTGTAAATTTTGTAAATTGTCTACCTTCTATTAGTAATATTGGTTCCATGCACCTCAATATTAAGAGATACAACAAAGAAATTGCACAAATTTTCTCTTGACCTTCTTCATCATTGCTGAACCATTGAAGCAAACCGTTAAGTGTGTGCCAAAGGAAATTTAGGTTCCTACAATTATGAATTAGCTACTATAGCCAGAACCATATTGATACCTAGAAGCATTGACATAACTAGCTATTTATCCTTCAATGTAAGGGTCCCAAGTCCCATACTGAGGTGATTTTCTAACTTCAATACACAGGGACTTCACTTAGTGAACATCTCACATAGCACGTGCGATCGTGGGATATTAAAGAATATCCTTAATTTCAAGGGATATTTACCCAAAATATTTTTTTTGAAACCCCCTCCCAATAATTAAAACCTCCTACCCACCTCTTTTCATACCTCAATCCTTGTAAACCACCTTACCCACCCCCACCTTAAACCCCTCATCCCCCCAATACCTGCAATATATTGGTTCGATTTTTTATCATTTTAAAACCCACAATATGAGCTAACGTGATAAGATATTGGTCAACAAGTGAAGCCCTCGTGCTTCAATATAGCTATCATGATCTGTGATCATCGAACTAGCTCCACCAGTCGACGTAGCTTCACCATGATCGGTTCCTTTAAACGTCACTGTAGTTGGTCCAATAATAATTGAACCGATGGGAGCACCAAGAACAATATTTCAACCAATCAAAGAATCAATTGTAATTAAAATGGGGTGCAGACCCAGAACATGTCTCAGATCCATATGTAGTAAAGGTAGAGGCCTGACCCCATCTTTGAGTTTTTGGTAAATATTCCAATTCCTCGACCTCTTACAGGACTGAACTTCCAGAATATGATATGTATAATGTAGTGACAACCTCTCCTTATCAATATCAAGTTAAACCTCCTTTATCCATTAGTGGCCAGGTAAATGTTGCATCTAACGTCACCACCCACCTAATTCATGATGTGCACAACTCTTCTCAGACAACGCCCTCGATCCAAGTTTATGATATATACTACTATAACAAAAAATACCATTAAAACAAATATTATATAATAATAAAACATATATTATATTTATATAAAACACAAATTAATTAAATTTTATATTAATTCTGATTTATAAAACTAAACAAGTTATAAAATAATTATTAAAAAAAATGTATAACAAATTAACATAATTTATATAATATTAAAATAATAAAAATAAAACACATATATGGAAAATATACAGCTAAAATAAAAAATATATATGCAAATGCAATTGTTGACCCAACAACTCTCGATGCACCTTTGTTTGATGGCTTTCATGGCCAATTTTCCTGAACCCATCAAGAATTCATCCTCTAATTCTGTCAATGACTACTCAACCAACCTGTTGGTGCCAAATAACTTGTCCAAACAGACCATTGTCACCAAATATTTTGGATTGGATGGAGGTGAGGAGGATTTGGTGAGTCATGAGGGGTAAGTAGTGTGATTTAGGTTGCATTTTTGGTCATTTATTATGCCACCTTCGATACTCGTTGAGGATATTGTGATTGAAAATTCAACACTGTTGAGGGTTTATAATTTCGATATTTAATTGCCATCACTGCCATCGATAAAAAATAATTTAAGAGAACATGGAGGCTCTTGAATATGTAGGCCATGAATTTTGCATTTCTAGAGTCAACATGACGTTCTTCCCTTACAAAATCCTAGGTAAGTTTCTTCGTTTACTATGATTTGATAAATTTTGCATGATAAAATTGGTTATAATACTGAAGCATAGATAGCTAGGTTAAAATTATGAGAAGGGAAGTAAGAGGCCTAGGGATTTTCTATTTTATAGTCTCACTTTCTATACATATCCTCCTCATCACCCAAACCACCCTTGATTACATGCTCTTTTCCACCCTTCCCATCCTTTATTTACCACCCATCTTGATATGTAAGCATTCATTTCGGGTTGGTTTCGAAGTAAAGGCTTGTTGGTGAAATGGATGGTAGGTTAAATTCACAGGTAAGTTTCTTGGTCTACTATGATTTTTTAACATTTTCTTGATAATATTGGTTATAATACCGAATATACCCCCGTTCTCTGGCCTATCAAACCTAAACACTGTTCTTAGTTACAGCTAATTCTTGGGCCACTTTAAGGCTACGAGGATACTTGTTTATTATTTGGTAGAAAATTTCTTCGTAAAAAGAATATACATAATGTATTAGGATAGATTATACTCGATTGATATAACAATGTGCACACTCCTCCTAAATGTCACTAGGACCGGTGTCTTAGTAATTTATAGGATAACACTGAAGCTAACACTCTGAAGGCACTTGTTTGGGGTTCTGATTTCTGGTATTTCGCTTTAGGTTCTTCATATTTTTTCTTTGTTCATTCTACACGTGGTTTGGGTCTTCATTCCTTAAGGGAGGATGGTTAACCCACCTGATACTCTTATATGTATTGGTTGGCACTCACTCCCTTAGGTCGAATAGTTATCGGATCCAACACGACCAATAGAGTTATTTCATTCTATGTTTGTCGCTGGCCTGAACCAGCCTACTTTACTTAAATTGGTAATAGCTATGCCCTACCCATTTTCTTAATAGTTATGGCGTGGATGGATATTGGTTGAATTGCTAAATAGATGAATAGATGCTGAGGCCATTGAAGAAATAAATAATATTGTTTGGACAAATCTAGTTTTATGTTGGAATAGTCCATTTGCTGAAACAATTGGATGGACTCCATTCCACATCCCACCAAAAAAGTTGGAACCAAATTTCACAAAACCTTTCCATAACTGCATCTTAGAAGGATTTTTTGGATTAACCCAATCTACAACCCCAATGGATGGATGGAATAACCACCTCTCTAGGAGATAAGTAACTAAAAGAGATCATAGTGAGGGATATAAGGAAGGTTATTGTATTCATCTCTTACATATATAAAATAATTCATTTAGGCAATACATTAAAAGCTCATTTTCATTTAAGAGAAATATAAACTACACATAGTAATATCTCCACATTTTGTGTTGGGATTTTGACGCTGATAATTTTCCCATTGAATGGATGCATATTCATACTATGAAAAGTATAAGTAAAGTAAAATGGTAAAATTATTGATTATATGAAAATATTACCCCATTTACCGGATCTCACAGAGCCGTTCCTGATCTGGATTCAATCATAGACGTTCTACTCGGCATTGTCTCAACCTATGACTTTATGTCCCGTTCCTCATCCTCTAGGAGAAGAATCCATCGACCTTGTAGGAATTAGATAAAGTGAAAACAATCTATTATTATTGATATGGATATGAGATGGGAGGTAGTAAACAAGTGGTGGGGAATAGGTAGGAGGGAGGAAGTAGGAGTTATGAGGGAGGGTAGGTAAATGTCCTAGTGCTAGCTCTATCCCCTATTTCTAGCTGAAGCAGGATTAATAATTTTTTTGGGAATAAATAAATCCATTTAAAAGGTTGGGTGGTAGTCGATACCTATAGGGTTGATTTGAATCGAATTTCCCTAGCACTATGGAAGGAACACATAGAGCATACACCTTAAGGATACCTAAGTTCTAAGAGGATGCTGAAAAAAATTACTACTTTGTGAATCCATTGGGAGGGGGGGACTACTAATGCTAATAAGTTAGACTTCTCTCTTTGGTTAGTATCAATTCATTCATCCATCAAGCATTGTTTCACTGCCTTTACCAGTTATAGCCTACTGCCAAAGACCTTGTCTGTAAAGATGCATGTTGGATTTTAAGGAAGATTGAGTATATAGGTGAATGTGTTAAGTATGACCACATCTCATGCACTAGGTGGAAGATATAATACCGACCCTATTTAACCCCTCCATATTTGTCCCAAGTCCAAGTAGAAGTGTTAGAATCACATAGTAACAGGTAAATATGCATAGGCACTAGACCACCCATACCTATTTTCTCTAGGTTTTTGTTGTTCCAATATTAGAGCCAAGGTAGAGCTAGTATAACTAGTTGGAATGGTTTTATGGACTTCAAAATATGCATTTAAACATTGTATATTAATATTGGTATAGTAGTAGGCTCGCTTATGGCCATAACGGGCCAACCATAGAAAATTAGTCTGTAGGTCATGTATCGGTATTTCCCAATTAGATGACTAAGACATTACTACTTTCCTAATGAAAACAACAAAAGTCCCAATAAATAATGTCTCCATACTTTGAGGGAATGTACTATAGTTTCTAACTCCAAATCATGGATAGTGTAATTATTCTTATGCACCAAATTCCCTAACTCATAGAACACCGCATAACCATATTGCATAAGGAATCCACCCATTCCTTAAATGCAACCATTTGTGCCTACTACAAATCTGATAAAACTACTTATTGATTACTTCATTTTGATCTATCGGTGGGGAAGTTGAATGGCTGAGTCATCTCATCATCATGTTTTTGTGTGATTCTCCATCCTCACTTTGGACCTGAATATCCACCAACCTACCCTACCCTCCCTATTGATTCTCACCATTTCCTACTTGGACCAACTTGACCAACCACGAACCCAAAAGCCACTAGTTTTTTATATAATTTTTTATAGATTAGTGGGTTTTGTTTTGTAGGGTTGTGGGCCATATAATGTAAAAAATTGTAAAAACTGCTTTTGGTATATTTTATATGAATGTATATACCAGTTTGTTTGTTACATGATGATGCGATGATTTTTATGCACTCGTATTCTTTACAATTTTTCTGTATTACTAATGTATATTGTATATATATCCTAAAAAGAGCAATATAGCAAGCCTTGAAGCCAATAAGAAGAGCCATTTATTGTATGCTTGTATTGTGATTAACAATAGAGAATCTTGAACTCATAGCCCTTATTGTTATTGCATAGTTAACTCGTTTCTTTAAATTTCTTCTTGAAGAGAATCCTTGGAATCAATTATGCAGAACAAATATCTTTGTATAATTCTAAGAACAAGACCAAATTTCATTTATGCATAAGATCCATGTAGGTGAAGTCGATAGGCCATAGGCCTACTGTTTATGAATCATATTGGTATCAAAGCAGTTGAATCATTGACCTTGAAGTGGGACTTGTTAACTAAAGAGAACAACTTTGTAGTAACTCGTACCCGAACCATCTTTGAACCATAATGAAAACAACAAGTCGTAGTGAAATGCGCTCTCTCATAGGACCAATAAAAGTTGAATGAATTTATTATGCACTATAATATTGAGGGATTTTTGGAAGGTGACAGTGGCAATACTTCTAATAGTTTTCCTTAGCTATACCGAAGAGAATACCTTGCACTTTCTGGGTGTAGGTAGGTAGGTTAAGGTAGGTAGGTAGGTTTCTTTGAAAACACTAAAGTGAAGGTAGTGTAATTCCATTCACTCCTAGAACAAGTTAACAAATTACAATGGCAAGAAACTATGCTTCCCGATCTTCTCTTCAATTCTCAATTCCATTAGTATTTCCTTGCATTCATATGTTTCAGTTCTTAATCCCATTTGTAGTGTTACCATACTGGTCTTTTCATAACCCTTACATAAACTGGTAGCTTGGTTCACTCACATGGACTTAGAGCTTTGGATATCCTTGTTGAATGTTTTGGGCAAGGTTTAGTCTACCCAGCAGATAAAATGATGCTTTATTACATTCTGACACTAACCTACTTTTGTGATGGATGATGTGAATGGATATCTATCTTAGATGCAATGAATTATATATAATACATCTTTGGATAGATGTTGTTGACCCAAACAACCAACATAGAAATATGGGATTCCATTTTTGTGTATTTGGTCCTTTTGGAAGCCTATGGAGGCTACCATTATGGCCTACAAGCCTATAGGTTTCCCCCATGTATTTTCCATTATGTGTATAGGAAAACCAACCTGTAGGTTTCTCATTACTATCATCTCATTTTCATTATTCATGTCATCAAATCAATCTGCTAAAGGTCATTAGTCCATTAGATTAACAAAAAATCATAGATTTGACACACTTGAACTTATACACTATTGATGTCCTGAAGTCATGTGTCAATCACCTTCCTCTCTTGTTATATACCCAATTTCTAAGAGAGATATTTACCACCAAAAATAAAAATATTATGCTCCTTGCTATGACTATCTTTCATAGAGATCAGAGGTTGATTTCATACTGTGGCTACCTCATGATATTACTGTGATTTTTTCTGCTCTAGTGGATAAACCTGAATTTTAGAGGTTAAACACTTGAAAAAACTTCATAAATTAGACCTATGGTTTTTCTCTTATCCACCCAAATTCAGAGATGATCTTAAGCACTTTTTCTTCCATTGTGAAATGAGGTGAATTGCCTTCTATTTATACTCATTTTTTCATAAATTTACTAATATGACTACATTAACATATGTGCAAGGGTTTTAAGAACAATCTTCCAAGTACATGGTTCCAAGTTCCATGTTTGATGATCATTATCATATTATTCTAACATGAGCCATGTCATAATATCCATGGTCTCTTTATCAAGTACAAGTGCAAGTGGACTCATCTCATGGACAAGGGTTCCATGACTTTATCAAGCCACAAATAAGCATTCTACCCACAAATGACCACAAAATGAGTCATTTTGACCACTTGGTGTTCCGATGCTCACACTATGGCTCCAATACACAAAATTTAATGTTCTTCTTGCCATGTACCATCAAGGTGGGGAAATAAAAAAAAAATTCTTATTTTCCTCAACAAATTTATTTGGTGTAGCCATGTCCTGTTCAATTCTTTTCTATGTGTTGGTCAAGCCAAATCTAATAAATATGGGTGTCTATTCCTTTGTAGAATGTGTTGGGAATCCTTTGTGTTTTGTGCAACAATTTTAGGAGAAATCAAGGAAAATTGCATAGTTATGGATTTCATTATCCACCATCCTCACCTACTAAACATATCCTTTCAAATTGTCACCCTTATCCACATGCATTTCACTCCCTCTAAATCTAGATCTTATTGTTATATTACTGCATCAAAATTTGAAAATAATTTATGATTAATGTTGATCCTTTATTTTTTTCTCTACGAAATGGATTTGATGCAGATCAATTAAAGAGAGGATAGATGAAAAGAGTGTAAAGTTAGAGTTAACATATCGGTTTAATAATTGAATGAAAAAAATTGAAGATGAGTCAACAACCAGTTTTGACAATTGCTTAATACCGTGCATACAAGGAGAGAATAGTCGATGTAAAGAGTTGGCTTAAATATGTATGTCCATGCAATGATTGTTGTGGTGGGAAAATGAGAAAAATACAAGTGATTTATGAACATATGATAATATTTGGTCATACCAGGATTATCCCTTTCCCTTAAAATTATTATCCAGATAGTTTACAATTGCATAGCATGAGAGACGTAGAGGTGCAAAACATCAACAATGAGGAAACAAACACATATGGAGACTTCAGAACCTTAGATGAAGGGATTGAAGTTCATAGAATGTGGAATGAGAGATTCAAGGATGTTTGGCAAAAGTTGATGGACCATGCTTCAAAACATGTGTATGGTACTTGCAAGTTCAGTCATGTAACAAAAAATTGTGTACTTCTTAACTTGCAAATAGTGCATAGTTGGAAAAATGTGAGTGTTGACAATTTATTGGAATTTTTACATGAGTTGTTACCACCTAACTCCACATCACCAACAAAACAAAGAGACTGTAAAATGAAAATCAATAGGATATGATTAGGGTACGAAAACATCCACACATGTGTGAATGGGTGCATATTATTTCACAAAAATATTGCAAGTGAGATGGAATGTCTTAAATGTAAATAAGGGAGGTATAAACCAGGCTTGAAATCAAATTCATCTCCTAGAAAGGGTCTTCGGTAATTTCCACTAATCCCATGGTTTCTTTGAATGTATAGATGTTGAGACATTGCTAAGATTATGGAATGGCATGCCCAAAATAAGAGAACTGATGGAATGGAAATGATTTGTGGAACATTCTAAGATGTGGATTGAATTTGACAACAAATGGCCTGATTTCTCTCAAGATCCTCATAATACGAGGCTTGGTTTAGGTCTAGATGGTGTGAACCCATTCTTAGATCAGAGTACTAAATGGTCAACTAGGTCAATTTTTTAATAAATTATAACTTTCCTCCATGGTTAGCAACCAAACCATTCTTCTTGATGTTGTCATTAATTATACCTTAAAATAAAAGTGTGACTTCAAATACAATTGATGTGTATTTAGAGCCATTATTTGATGAGCTAGAAGAATTGTGGAAAGGAATTGAAGCAATTCAAATTTTAAGGGATGGTAATTCTATCCAATTCACTTTAAGAGCTTATTTATTGTTTTTGATACATGATATGCTTACATATGGCACATTGACTAGTATAAACGTTCATAGATACCATGGATATCTGGCTTGAATGTTTAAGGCTTTTGTGAGACACTCAAGTAGTTTGCGTAAGTGCATTTATTGTGGAAATCATGCCTAAATTAAAATGGAGCATCCATATCATTGACAAAAGTCACATTTCAATAGCCAAGAAGAGAATCATGAAGCACCCTTGGCAATACCAATTGATTACATTATTGAGAATGGAGAAAGCAGAATGCGGTTGATTAAAAATGGTGGAATTTGTGTTAGTAAAATAATCTACTTGATGATAGTGGTGTAAAAAGATTGTGCATATTCTATAAGTTGTCATACTTTAAGCATATATCCATTAGGAATATTTTTAAATTTATGCATACTAATAAAAGAAAAGATTTTTCTATTATAGAAACTCTATTTGGTGCATATGATACAGTGTCATCATGCCTACACCTTCAACGACTAAAGATTCGTTGAAATCTTTGGGTTCAAAATGTGGTGATGGAAAATATAGAAATCCTATTTCTCCTTATGTGTGGACAAAGGAATAACATGGATAGTTCTTGAATTTGATGATTGAGACTCAATTTCCTTCATAGATTGTGGTTATTTTAGGAATTTTCCATCTCGTTCAAACTCTTATCAACCTCCTGCATGCATTTTTAGTCAGTGAGGTAATCATTACAAATTGATTAGTTTGCTAGCATATTTATTCTTGTTTGCATGTAAATTGCTAAATCCCATGGGCATTTCTTCATGTGTTGTGGGCATGAAGAAATTATATTGGACACACCCAAAAACTAAATTATATTCATTTATTCAAATCTCCCAATTCCTTAAAGAATTTGGCTACTCAACCACAAAGTATGTGGAAATTTCCAATTCCTAGCGGGCATCAACACCTATGGTAATCCCTTTTGATTCTCAACATCTAATTTGAGTGTTGCATGCTTTCTAAGCTCATTCTCCAGACTCAGCAATATTAGTTTGGACAGATTTTATGTAGATGTGAATCTTCTAACCATGCAGGAATTTCTTCCCTATATTTATGGTAGTATCACTTTACCTGTGGGTACTTTAATTCTACCAAGCAGAGAGTCAATCCTACAGGAATAAATCCTTCTCCAGTATTTGACAGAGGTGATGCATCTATATCTTCACAATTTTGGATCTCAGGTGAACCATATCCAATGATATATCTGCAATTTCAAAGTGCATTTCTTTTACTACATCCAATTCCCAAAAAGGCATATTGTGTGCATGCTTCCCATGGGCGTATTCTTTTATACTTGCAACAATTTTAATAGGTTTTCGGGCATTCAAATGCACATTTGGACAATTTGTATGTGGTAATTTCTGAGGTCATGTTTAGTACTCACATTGGTGGGAATTTTGAGATCATGTGTGAAGGTCATTGAACAAACAAAGGAATGCATTACTATAATGTAAGGTGGGCATATTTTTGTGAATATTTTCTCCAGGTGTAGACCTCTATATTCATATTTTGCAGGCATATTTTAATACTTTCCAACATCCTTTCCAATCATATCCAAAGCTATTAGGTCATTTCTATATATGTTACCACATTGTTCTCCTTTACCTATGCTAGTTTAAGTAGATTAAAAGTATCTGGAGAGGTATTATCATATGAACCTCCGAATAGATAGTATGGTGGAGGTGGGTAGTATTTTAAACTGCAGAATTGATTAGTTGAGAGAAAAAAAACATCCACCTTACAGAGCTATATGAAGCATTGATTCCTTTCATGACTCTCTTCCATCAGCATTTGGTGCATAGTAAAGTTCTACCCCTGTAAAAACAATACCACATAAATTAAAAGTGTGAATTAAGATGAGTTTAGGACGTCTGGAGACGCACGTTAAACAAAAAATTACTAAAGACATAACATGTTAAAAATAACCTTAAAATGAATCCTTTTATGATGCCATACATTCCATTTTCAAAAAGTTGTTGAAAGTCACCTGGAAATAACAGAAAGATCTATAGATGTCATTCTTAAATGTTACCATTATTCAATGAGTTTTTAGTGATAGTGATTTCAAATATTTGAAATTAAAAGATAAGTATACACATATGTAAAATGAGCCACAACACAGTTTGAAAACTTAATATTCCAAAGAGTAGTTATAAATGCATATTTGACCAGTTGAACTTAAAGTATTAAAGTCTTAAAGAGAAATTGTAAATCCATAGTTGATGAAAGCGCACTTAGCCATTCAACATGGTTCTAGTACAATTGCTGCAAGTTCCATGCATGTAATGGATTTCTTTAACAATACCATTTCAGGTACTATTCCA
This sequence comes from Pseudotsuga menziesii, assembly GCA_001517045.1. Classification (NCBI taxonomy): domain Eukaryota; kingdom Viridiplantae; phylum Streptophyta; class Pinopsida; order Pinales; family Pinaceae; genus Pseudotsuga; species Pseudotsuga menziesii. The sequence continues at coordinate 321,322 of LPNX010630092.1, forward strand.
TGTTGGACATTTGGAGAAGCTTGCAGAGGATATTAAAAAAGGTCTAGATTATGTGGAAGGTATAGAGGCTACTTTGTGGCATGTTTGGATTCTAAAATGGACCTTTCCTTTTTATAATATATATAATAAATTCTAGAAAAACAAGCACTAGAAAGTGTACGAGTATATGATCCTTGAAGACTAGTACAAAATGAGGAATTAGCTACTACGTGACTAAAAATTCTAGTCACCATAGGTTTTTCAAGTGATTTACTACTAAATATGAGCAATTTTGATTGACCCAACTATAAACGACTAAAATTAACGACTAATTTAGTCACCAATTAACAAATATGACTAGATAATAAGTGACAAAGTTAAAAATGACTAGCATAAACGACCAATTTTGATCCAGGGGGTCATTTGTCTTTCAAAGTTACACTGATCCAAGATAAAGAAAAATGGCTATTACAATGGTTCGTACATATGGTTTTGCATAGAGAATGCTATGCGCATAGGTTGTTGCTTGGCCACATGTTCCAAAACCAGACTTTGCATTTATGTTATGAACCCCATCAAATGAAATGCTAAGATATTCATGTCACGTATATCGCGTAGCTCGGTGACATTTCCATTAACCGTTGTGAAAAGGCCGCGTAGTTGGTTCACGGTCTGTTGACGAATCAAAATCCTTTTCTCTTCTGCAACGGTGGGGCTCAGAAGCCTTTTCTCTTCTGCAACGGTGGGGCTCGGAAGCCTTTTCTCTTCTGCAATGGCGGGCCTTAGAAGCCTTTTCTCTTTCGCAACGTCGGGGCTCGGAATCCTTTTCTCTTCCGCAACGACGGGGCTCGGAAGCCTTTTCTCTTCCACAACGACGGGGCTCGGAAGCCTTTTCTCTTCCGCAACGGTGGGGCTCGGAAGCCTTTTCTCTTCCGCAATGACGAGGCTTGGAAGCCTTTTCTCTTCCGCAATGACGAGGCTTGGAAGCCTTTTCTCTTCTGCAATGGCGGAAACTTAGAGGCGTTTGAAACGGATCGGAAGCCGGAGCGATAACAGAGCCGCAACGACGGAGATAGAAAGGATTGGAAGTCGGAGCGGAACGGGAGCAGCAACGACGGAGGTATAAAGATTTCCGAAATCCGCAACGATGGGCACAATCTTGATCAGAAGGATAACACTTCCAGCAGCTGCAACAAAGGAGCTCACAAGACCTTCCCCAATCGCAACTGTGGAAACCAAAGTGACTAAAACTTCCACAATGCATTCGTGCAGGGACATTTTCAAAATGGTTTTTGCAGTAGTACACAATTTGATGCTGTGTTTCAGGGAAGGGAATGGATGCAATGGTTCCGTCTTGGAATATGAGTAACGCTCTGGCAGGTATCATCATGTCCAACTTCTTGTAACGGTTTAGCGAAGCTTTCTTGGCAGTTATACCACAGTGGGGATAACGTTGAAAGGCAGATGAACAACCTGTTGGGGACCCGGAACGTCAAAAATGCTTGAGGCGCGATTTGGCCGAATGGCATATGGTAACAACTGTGTGAAATAAGGAAAATCCATTACTGATGAGGCTTAAATAGAGGAAGCTGGCGACCAGAAGAAAAACCCAGTTCGTGGGAAGTTTTTGGAGGGTGGCAATGCAACGTTTCTCGATTATGAGAAGCTTGGAGAGAGCATTTTGCTGTGAAAACTATCCATGTGTTGTTCCTTGTGAATTCGACTATTCTCAGTTATAACTTGGCTTCTTTTTTCTGTTGAAGTTCAGTTTTGTAACTTTAAGAGAGAAGGTCTTGAAGACTTTACTGTTAATGTTCAGTTGCTGCAATTTATCCAGGGTGTTGTTTTGTATTTAGAAGTTGACCATTTCTCTGTTATAGTTTGGCTTATTTATCTTCTGAAGTCCAAGTTGTAAGTTCCAGAGAGGAGGTATTGAATACTTCCTGTCCAGCATTCTGTTTCTGCAAATGCTGAACTTGATGCCAGAACCATTTTGTACCATTTATAGCCATTAATTGTATCGGTATCCATTGGAGAGGGACACGGAGATGTAGCCTAGTGGAGGGGGTGAAATATGTTATCAACTTCTATTTGTGATTCTGGTTCTGTGTTTTTTGTTTTGACATCTGTTTATTAGTCTTGTTTTTCATTCCTGTTCTGAGCATTTAATTTCGGTTAATGATGTTCCATTAATTAACCTATTGCACGCATTCTTTTACAACAAACTTTTAATGCACTAAAGTTGAGGTCCTACAGATCATATTTGGTATCAGAGCTGGTTGACTATTGTGCAAGTTTGTGAATGCTTACCAGGTCCAAGTTAAATTTTGGTGAAGGAGAATTAGTTGAAGGAGATTCTGTGATTGGCTCCAGGAGAACATTCTCAAGAACCATGTCTTCTCCACGAGGGGAAGATGAAGGACATACCGAATGGGAAAAACCTGTCATTTATGAAACTGAGTTTCTAGAGGCTTTTATGAGCATGAAAGCCATGATGGAAATTCTACTCGATGAGTGAGCAGAAAGGAAGAAGAAAGAAGAAGTATCTTCATCCAGAGATGCAGAAGTGAAGTCGGAAGAAAAGGGTAAAGGAGTAGGAGGTGATGGTGATCCTCCTGATACTAAACAGACTTTTTCTTCTTCTCATAATGCAAGTCCTAATATGCTTTATTTCAAATTGGATGTAAAATTTGAATTAGCTATTTATAATGGAGATGTAGATGCTGAAAAATTAGACAATTGGATCAAGCAGCTTGAAGTATATTGCAGGGTGCAGGGAATTAATGATGACCCTTCCAGAATCCAATTGGCCACTTTGAGAATGAGTGGAATGGGTCTTACTTGGTGGGAGAGCAAGATTCAAAAAGATCTTCGAAAGAATGGTAAACTTATTTCAGTTTGGAATGAATTCATTGAAGTATTGAGGAAGCAAATTTATCCTTTAGGTCACATGGAACAATTAACCATGAATTGGCAAATGTTTAGACAAGCTAAAGGACAAAGAATTCAAGATTATACTCATGAATTGAGAAAGAGGGCTATTGCATTGAATGTTGCATTGGATACACAAGAAACTCTTCTTAAATATATTGGTGGCGTGCATTCTTATTTGTGACATACTTTGTTAATGTTTAACTCCAGTAATATGGATGATGTATGTGTTCAAGATACACATTTAGAAGCTAGGGGTAAGCATGATGATTATTTGGTTATGAAGAAGTCATCTGAATTTGACAACAAAGATAAAAGCAAAGATAAGGGAAAGGAAATAGCTACCATCACGAAAGAGGGTGAGAAACCCACATGCGCACATTGTCAGAAAGGGCATGATGTTTCAAAATGCTGGAAACTTCATCCAGAATTAAATCCAAAGTGGATGAGAAGAAATAAAAACAAAGATAAGGATAATCAAGCAGCTACTGCAGCAATAATTCAAGACTTGGGATCCGATTCAGGTGATGAGACTAAGATCACAACAATAGGGATCCAAGGTAAAGATGAAGGTATATCTCTTTCTATTGATGCAAGTTCAAGTTCTAATTCATGTGCAAGTACAAGTACAAATCTGCTATCTACTTCTATGCATGGTGATAAAAGAAGAAGTGAACCGTTTCATGTTCGTGTCATTACAAATGATACAAAGCTTGATATATTGTTTGATAGTGGTTCTCAAGTGAATTTGATATCAGAAGAAGTGGTTAAGAAATTGCATTTAGTTACTGTGCCTCATGAAAATCCCTATCCTATAGGTTGGGTTACTAATGATACACAATTGCAAGTTACAAAGAAATGTGTTTTGAAATTTGCAATCACTGAAAAGTTTATGGATGAGGTAGAACTAGATGTAGTACCCCTCGACATTTGTGGAATTGTACTTGGGATTCCATATTTGTATGACCGGAAAGCAGTCTTTTATAGAGAGCAAAACAAATATCATCTTTTTAAAGGTGGTGTGGAATACATTGTTCGTGCACATCATAAGAAGACAAATCTAGCATTCGTCGCTACAAGTCAAATGAAAATGATAGTGAATGCTACTAGGAAGTTTGCATTAATGGTTGTTAAAGGTGAACATGGAACTGAATTAATTAAAAGTGTTCCTGAGTATGGTGCTTTGTTTCAGGGACCTGAAAGATTATCACTTAATAGAGATGTACATCATGAAGTGCAGTTGCAGCAAAGCATGCCTCTTCCAAATCTTGGCATGAATCGGATGATTATTCAATTTCTTCAAAATTATTGTGATGAACATCCTAAGGTTCAGGGTGAACAGTTGCAGCACATGCAGTGCATTAAATCTCCTTTCGAGACTTGTTTTTGTTATCTGTTGAAGTCACATGTAGACTTTTCTTTTGGCATAGAAGATGATGGACATCATGATGCAAAGAAAGCAGTGCAGCAGATAGCGCAAAAACAGCAGGAGATGAGTCAGGCAATTTGCAAGGCCAAACATGAAAATCATCATCCTTTTGAAGTTGAAAAGCAAGTTTGGTTGCAGATCATCAAGGGAAGGTTGAAAGGTAAAAAGCTCAATTTTGTTTCTGATCATTTTGAGATCTTTGAAAAGAAGTGTAAACATTCTTTCTGTTTGATCTTATCTCCAGTTGCATATGCAAAGAATTTTAAATGGTATGAACCTCCTTTGGTCATGGACAAGGAGACTAATATGCAGATTCTAAGCAAGGCAGGGTGTATGGATATTGGAATGGTGAGGAATTGGTACCCTCACCTACCTGCAGGATGATCTAGGATTTTGGAGGTCCAAAATCTCTCCAATGGGGAGGAATGATCTAGGGGGTCATTCGTCTTTCAAAGCTACACTGATCCAAGATAAAGAAAAATGGCTATTACAATGGTTCGTACATATGGTTTTGCATAGAGAATGCTATGCGCATAGGTTGTTGCTTGCCCACATGTTCCAAAACTAGACTTTGCATATATGTTATGAACCCCATCAAATGAAATGCTAAGATATTCATGTGATGTATATCACGTAGCTCGGTGACATTTCCATTAACCATTGTGAAAAGGCCGTGTAGTTGGTTCATGGTATGTTGACGAATCGGAATCCTTTTCTCTTCCGCAATGGTGGGGCTCAGAATCCTTTTCTCTTCTACAACAGCGGGGCTCGAAAGCCTTTTATCTTCCACAATGGTGGGGCTTGAAATCCTTTTCTCTTCCGCAACGGCGGGGCTCGGAAGCCTTTTCTCTTCCGCAACGTCGGGGCTCGGAATCCTTTTCTCTTCCGCAGCGGTGGGGCTCAAAATCCTTTTCTCTTCCGCAACGGTGGGGCTCGGAAGCCTTTTCTCTTCCGCAACGGCGGGGCTCAAAAGCCTTTTATCTTTCGCAATGGTGGAAACTTACAGGCATTCGGAATGGATCAGAAGCCGGAGCAATAACAGAGCCGCAACGACAGAGATAGAAAGGATCGGAAGTCGGAGCAGAATGGGAGTCGCAACGGCAGAGGTATAAAGACTTCCGGCAGCCACAGCGATAGGCACAATCTTGATCAGAAGGATAAAACTTACGGCAGCCGTAATGGCGGAGCTCACAAGACCTTCCTTGACCACAACTGCGAAAACCAAAGTGACTAAAACTTCCGCAATGCGTTCACGCGGGGATATTTTCAAAATGGTTTTTGTAGTATTACACAGTTTGATGCCGTGTTTCAGGGAAGGGAACAGATGCATTGGTTCCGTCTTGGCATATGAGTAACGCTCTGGCAGGTATCATCATTTATAGCTTCTTGTAACGGTTTGGTGAAGCTTTCTTGGCAGTTATGCCACAGTGGGGATAACGTTGAAACGCAGATGAACAGCCTGTTGGGGACCCGGAACGTCAAAAATGCTTGAGGTGCGATTTGGCCGAATGGCATATGGTAACAACTGTGTGAAAGAAGGAAAATCCATTTCTTATGAGGCTTAAATAGAGGAAGCTGCCTACCAGAAGAAAAACCCAGTTCATGGGAAGTTTTTGGAGGGCGGCAGTGCAACGTTTCTCGGTTATGAGAAGCTTGGAGAGAGCATATTGCTGTGAAAACTATCCATGTGTTGTTCCTTGTGAAGTAGACTATTCTCAGTTATAACTTGGCTTATTTTTTCTATTGAAGTCCAGTTTTGTAACTTTCAGCGAGAAGGTCTTGAAGACTTTACTATTAATGTTCAGTTGCTGCAATTTATCCAGGGTGTTTTTTTGCATTTAGAAGTTGACCATTTCTCTATTATAGTTTGGCTTCTTTATCTTTTGAAGTCCAAGTTGTAAGTTCCAGAGAGGAGCTCTTGAAGACTTCCTATCCAGCATTCTATTTCTGCAAATGCTGAAGTTGATGCCAGAACCATTTTGTACCATTTAAAGCCATTAATTGAATCGGTATCCATTGGAGAGCGACCCAGAGATGTAGCCCAGTGGAGGGGGTGAACTCCATTATCAACTTCTATTTGTGATTCTGGTTCAGTTTTTTTCTATTTTGACATCTGTTTATCAGTCTTGTTTTTCATTCCTGTTCTGAGCATTTAATTTTGGTTAATGTTGTTCCATTAATTAACCTGTTGCACGCATTCTTTTACAACAAACTTTTAATGCACTAAAGTTGAGGTCCTATGGATCAAATTTAGTCACGGCATAAAAAATGACTAGCTAGAAGAATATGAATTAGTCATTTATGTTAGTCATTTTTAATTATGTCATGGAAAATTGCAATTTTGACAATGAAGTGTAAATTTTGTAAATTGTCTACCTTCTATTAGTAATATTGGTGCCATTCATCTCGATCTTCAGATATCCAACAAACCAATTCAATGAATTTTCTCTTGACCATCTTTAATCCTATTGCACCATTGAAGCAAAGTGTTAAGCACATGCCAACGGAAAATTAGGTTCCTACATCAATTACAAATTAGGTACTAGAACCAGTACCATATAAATACCTAGAAGTATCATAGCTAGTTGTTGATCCTTCAATGTAAGAGTCCCAAGTCCCATACTGCAGTGATTTTATAAATTCAATATAACTATCATGATTTGTGACGATCGAACAAGCTGCACCAAACAACATATATTTCACAAGGCTCAGTTCCTTTAAACGTCATCGTAGTTGATCCAATAATAATTGAACCGATGGAAGCACTAATTGAAAATTTAGTCCTATTAAATAAGTTAACAAGTGAAAAAGATAGAGAGTGACGTAGGGAAAGTTTAAGCTGGAGGAGAAAAACAAACTGACACAGGTACTAGCGCTGCATGAATTGATAGCTGTATAGATACCAGATAAAACAAGAATAGGTTGAGTGAGGTTCTTATCCAAATCTTGATTAGCTTGGTGATTACCAAAAGTCTAATATGAAAATATTCACTCAATACATCGTTACCTACAACCCCGTTCTCTTTATTAAAATTTCACTCTCACTCGCTTTCCCTCACATCCCCCAACTAGCATTCCACCAGTGTTCAAATTGAAGAACATTGATGCATATGCGTTCAACAGAGCTTTGCTATGAACCTTTACCATATGTTGCAAATTCATCATAGTGTAAATGAAAATAATTGTCTCTATTCCTCCTATCAACCTTAAAGTTCTTCACTTCTAGGATATCCTTCATTTCATAACAACTACATGAACTCATGAGATAATAACCTTCATACTCTCAATCGAGAATATAACATGCCTAAGTTTACTTTGACTTCAAAGGAAATAGTGTTCAACCCTTTACCATTGATACCTTGCAAATTGTTTAACCTAATGTTGACCCTACACCTCATGTACCAAAGGTGCCCTTATGTTGAGTTGCACATAACCCAAATGCGAGGGTCATGTTTCATTTTCCCTCTTTGGGGTGTTTAGTAAATATGATTCTAATTTTTTCTATAATATAATATTATATAATTAATGCTAAAGGGGGTGAAAAGTGCAAGTTAATTTTTTTTATCTTGATGGAAAAGGAGGAAATACAATTTTCATTGGTATAGGTGTGGCGACATGTAACTACAAGTAACTAGGCTGAAATGTACACCTTCCTTCTATGTATAAAAATTGTGAAGAGTCTTCAACTACAACATATTATAATTTTTAGAAACTTGTTTCTTGTCATAAAGCATATAAAGGGGAAAAAACTTAAGGAAGGGAATATACACGGAAAGGAATTATGAGTGTATTAAGTGGAACTTTCAAAGCCTCGATGACATGAAACTTATGCACCTCACACATCTCAAAAATTCATTTGCAGATCAACTTGCCAATGATGCAATCAAGTTAGATAAGGGAATTATAGTGTAAAATAGGGACCCCACAAAACGAATATGGCTCCCTTAGAAATTTCAATGTGGTTAGGTTTGATTCCATTTAGATTGCAAATGTTTGAAGTTAAAATGTTGTTTGGTGATAAATTGGGCATGTGCTCCATTTAGCATATTGACCCACTCCAATGCATAAAAAGTCTTGTCTCATTAATCCCAATTGAGGGCATCATTGCACTCACGCATGGCTTCCTCTTCTCATTTCTTCCATTTGTGCTCACTTCAAACCTTATGGCCCTTGGTTTAGATTTTTGTAATGTTAGTGGCGTCTATCTAAAAATAAAATGTTTCATGTGATTGAGGTGATGCCTCTCACAATGAAGGATTGCGAGGAGACCACTTCCAACCTAAAATTGAAGATAGATACCGCATCTGCTTCTCATTTTTGGCGTTTTAAAAATCTTGCACTTTCTCTACATACCATAGAATTTATGGTAATTCAGTAATTTCACATAATGCCATCCTCCTGAATTTCACAATGATGTTTCACAGAGGTCATATTAACATATTTTTGAATTTCATTATGTATGTTGTCACTCTTTCCTTATTAAATAAAAATATTATACAACTTTTTGATTAAAATTAAAAATACATACAAATTTACACATTATCATTTATATTCTATGCCATGAATCAACTTGCTAAATCATAATTTTGAAAAATAATTTTCATTTTAGATATACCAAAGTCGTTTTCCATGTTTCATTTCCCCCGATTTGGGACTATTCTAGTTATTATATTAATATACAAATATAACATCATAATAAATGTAAAATTATTTTACCACTGACTTGCCACACTCTGCTACATAATTTTTAAAGTGATATGGTTGTGTAATTTGTTGAGGACCTAATATTTATGTTACAAATTCAAGTGCAACCGCTTTGAGGTTAATCTGCTTTTGTTGTAAGAGGATTCTAATGGAAGGATTCTTGTTAGGGTTGTTGCCTTCTTAGACACAAAATCAGTGCAAATAGTTTTCGAACCTCGATCAATCTGTCACAGTGATCAATAATTTACTTTGCCACCAATAATTCTGGTACACCACTGAAGATTTTTCTCCACCACTTTATTCTTGATTCCATCCCTATAATTCCCAGTGCCTTTAACTGTGCCAAAGCTATCCTTCCATGTCTTAAACAGAGAGTGAGGGTTATAAATAACTCTTCAATTACGTTGGTAAAACCTCTGAAAAAAAATTAGAAGTAAACGCCGGCCAAAATGACTTCTTTATACTTTTACTCTATTACAAATCCTCTGGGGTATTCATCAGGTCATCGCCGGTTCAAATCTGGGATCCCTAGAAAACATCATTGCTCTAAGGGCTTTATTGCAATCCCAAGGTTTCAGAATTTAGAAACCCTAGGAAGGGTTTCCACCATGGGAAACGTGATAGCCAGTTGAGAAGATCTATTTTATTACCATGGATGTTGTAGAGGGGGATTCTTTGGAGAATGTGGTAGGTGCAGAGTTAGCATTTTGTTGAAGCAGTAGAGGTGTTATTGAAGTTGAAGGTAGATATTTCATGAGGAATTATGTTAGGTTTCTTGTATTTATTTCGTTAGGGGAGAGGGTTTTAATTGTAAAGAGTATCTGGATTTCATTGCAGGGATTGCAATCATAGCAACAGATTGGGTAATTACTCTCACTCGGATCAGTAATGTCTTTCATACAATGCCACATGTAACGATGAAAAGTAAGTAAGTATGTATATGTTTGTTATTTTTTGACACCCTTTGAGAATTATCTGTTGTACATGACCTCATTTTGTTAGAAACTAAATTGGAAAACATATTTAAGTAGATTTTAGCCAGATATTCGATCCATTATTTCACTATTTCAAGATCTCATTTTTGTGGTTGAACAGTGCAGTTTTGAAATTTCTTTTGTCGTCGGACTTTTGTGTCCACGCGGTGTCCCTGTTTCAAGTGCCTTAGCTATGGAGGTTAAACAAATCAATTTTCATTAAGTTAATATTCACTTTCCATTCCAATAGATAACAGTGTTGAAGTGTAGATGAAATAGGAATTGAAGATGGGAAGAGTGTTTCTTTAGGAAGGAGAACTCATGTTGGATTTTATTTAAGTTTGGAAAATCTTCCTTCCAAAACAAAATATTGAACAAGTAAAATGTACAATAGATCTTCTTGAGAAAAACAAATACTATATTTCATTTTTTCCTTCTATGATCATGGTACGAAATATTCAGAGCACGAAAGTCCTTCAAAGGGCATAAAAAATAGATTCCTCCCCATCCCCTATTCAGACAAAATGCCTTTACAATTTATGTTATTGTGGTAGTGATAAGAAAATTATTCTATCAATTTTGAGTAGTAGTTATAACTTATTATAAGTTAGAAACTTGCTTTAAATCCTTTTCAGCTGGGAAGCAATGACTATTAGCAATCGCAAATTGAAAGAATTGCAAGAACTCATGTAATACTATGTGTACCATTTGATTTCATTCTTAGGTATAAATTACAGGTCTAGCAATTTATTCTGAGTTGTTAAAATTCAAAATGACATAGCTATTCAACATCATTATTAAATATTAAGATAAAGACAATTAATTGATAATGTGAAAATTTCAATCTCTATGTATCAGCATGTATCTTGATGTGTTGTATTACCAGCTGGAGGGACCTTTTCTTTGGAATGAATAATTTTCTTGTTCTTTAAGTGAAGCTTGTAAAGAATCTTGTTGATTCATCATTTGCTGACAAGGTTTTCTTTGCAAACTCTAGTATTAAATCCAATGAAACAAAAATCAAATTTGGAATGTAATACCAACAAACTTTGAGGTCTCCCAAAGAAGAGAATGCCAAAGAATTTATTTATTTCCTGAATAGTTTTCATGGAATAACAATGGGGGATTTTTCTTTAACCGACAAAGAGAATTACAGAACTCCCTTTGTGCATGCCATTCCTGGAGTGAAATTTATTGAGTTCGGAAATGCGCAGACAACAAGAAAGGAAATTCAGCCTGGATAGACATTAGCTATTTTTGTTGCACATGTTCAAGGAGAGGAAGGCATATATAGTGCCATAAGGTACTTTCTCAAATAATTGCAGACTCTCTCCATGATGCTACAAGTGCCTTCCTTGTTTCCCATGAGGTAATTTCCAAGCCATTTTTTACTCTTTATACAATATTAATTTCTGTTGATTATCATATTACAACCATAGATATAGTTGACAGGTTGACAGGGTATCAGTTGTATGTGTACTTTAGTTTGGAAGGTCTAGCATAATTTAATTTAATTTTGCAAATGCACACATTTGGTGTCCCTTTCACTTATCAAAGACCTTGGTGTTGTCTCATGTTAAAATTTTCTTCTTCCCTTCTATGATTATGTACTTTGATATTTTAATCTATAGTCTTGGAATTCAACTTACCATATTAGGCCCTAGAGTAAAATGCCTATGATATATTCCAGTGAAAGAGTACAAAAAATGGCTTCTACATTGGACTACTCTTTAGCTTATATCCTAGAAAAAGAAGGTATATATATATATATATATATACTTTTATGTTTTAAGCTAGAGTCTTAGAATTAAACTTACAAAATTAAGCCTTGGACTAAAATTATTGTGAATGATATAGTGTGTTGAAAAAAGAGTACAAAATATGGTTTTTCAGTCGACTACTCTTTAGCTTGGATCCAAGAAAGAAATACATTCTCAAGATGGTTTGGTATATATATATATATATATATATATACTTTGATGATGTGAGCCAGAGTCTTCGGATTCAACATACAAAATTAAGCCCTCGAGTAAGATGCTTGTGAATGATAGATATATTACCTTGAAAAATGAAAACAAAAGATGGCTTTTTATTGGACTACTCTTTAGCTTGGTACCACGAAAGAAAGGTATTCCGAAGATGGGTTCATATATAGAGAGATAGATAGTTTTATTTCAGGTTGATACAACAATCTGTAACACTTTCTTACATGACCTGCTTGATGTATATGAACTTGTTGGTCCACATACCATTTTCTTACAAAACCTGTTTGAAGTATATGAACTTGATAATCTCTTGGAAGGGTTTTTAAAATATTTAGAGTTTTGCATTCACTCTAAGTTATCTGGGGCTTCGAATATTGTTAAAAATATACATAATATTGTACAGTATTTGAGTTTTCCTTGGTGATATAGTCTTTTTGTTGGTAAATAACATTTTGTCAAGATGTTCATCATCTTCACAGTTCCATTTATATTTACATGCCATTTATCCATCTCAGTTTTATACAAATTTCATCCATCGTTTGTGAAAGTTGAATATGTTGTATCTTGAATAATACAATATTTACGAACTATATGTTGAATGCTATCCATAGGGATCTTACCAGAATTCATCTGCACAGTTCCATTTATATTTTACATGTCATTTATCCATCCTAGTTTTATACAAATTTCATCCATCATTTGTGAAAGTTGAATATGATGTATCTTCAATAATACAATATTTACGAACTATATGTTGAATGTTATCCATAGGGATTTTACCAGAATTTTTTAATTGTTGAAGTATATAGGTACATTCATAATGAATAACTCTATTTTTCAAGAACCCATCAATGCCAAAGGTAATTCTATCATTTGTCTGGAAAAGGATGATAATCAATGCTTTCTTTGTAGCTACATATACCTGTGCCACATATATAGGTCCATACATGATAAATTTTCTTATAGAGTACCTGGGACAGACATAGCATTTTTCTTATGAGGGTTATGTGCTGGCCTTTATGGAAAAAGTCCAATTTTTAGTGGATGATTATATTTCTAAAGATTGTTCTCTTCATCAAAAATAGTGTATAGATATACAGATTGTTCTATGCATTGTTGCAATTCCACACAGATTTCCATGTTTAGAATTTCAAAAATTGGCGTGGTTACCTTGCTTGATTCCTTGGTCTAGCAGTTTGGTTAAGAACCCATATTCATATCCACAAGTAGTTGGGATTGAGTTCCAATACTTATGGTGTCTGCATTATGACAACTTTACATACAGCTACTTGGGTGTAATTTCTCCCTATTGTAGTGGGTAACTTGGTGAATGCCTTGGTCTGGCATTTTGGTCATTAACCCATATTCAGATCTACAGGTAGTTTCTCTTGGGTTCCATCCACCACAGTGCCTTTGCATCATGACAACACCACATACACCTTCTTGTATTTAATTTATACCAATGATGTAAGTACCTTGCTGAATGCCCTGTTAAAATTCTAACAACCCCACAGCCACTGTGCCTATGCATTGCCATAACTCCAAATGGATTTCTATAGGTCGATATTCTACCAATGACCCTTTGCATCACTACTTCTCCAAATGGAGTTTCTATGGTTGAATTTCTACCAATGACTCTGGTAAAGTGCCGAAAGGACCCATGTCCATAGGTAGTTGCTCTTGAGTTAAATCTTGCACCTGTTGTGCCAATGCATTGCTACAACTCCAAATTGAGTTCCATACATTGAATTTCTACCAATGACATTGGTGCCATGCCAAATGCCCCAGTTTGGCATTTTGATAAGAAACCCATATCTACAAGTAGTTGGTTTTGAGTTCTACCCTTGTACATTGACAAAGATTGCAATTTTAGATGTATTATGATTTTCATCATAACCTCATTGTTTGTGTCAATGGTCAAGTAGATATCTAAATCTATATCCATGTGAAAATAATATAGCTGAGATGGAGGTGAAGAATCAATGCTGATATCAGCCCAATTTTGTAACCTATTTTAGTTTGTAACTTGAGAAGCATTACAACTGGCCTAAAGAGGCACGGCGTCACAAGCATCCTTCCTTTATAGGCACTATCAAGGGGTGGACCACTAAATACATAGTTCAAGTGCCCTTCAATTTAGCTAAAGCTACCATAGCAAGGGGGGATTGGCACTTTAGTGAAATTTACCCTTATCCCAAACATTCGCCTACCCTAAAGTGATTTGAAATGTTAGGATATTAGAAATTAGAAGATTTCTTAAGATTGATTTGGTTTATTGTAACTTTAAGTCATGTGTTTTAGTGTCCACCTGGCCCCAATTGTTGTTGCATGCCCTGCTGCACATCCACAAGAACAAGCACAAGCACTACCTTGTCACTTGGAAGTGAATGAACCTTAGTGGGGGTTATATAGATACCTGCTTTCACATGGGGGTTATACAGATACCTGCTTTCACTAACCTCACAAGCCACTGTTGACACATTAGTATTTTAATTTTCGAAAATTCATCTATAAGTGTTTGCATGGACTTTGAAAGACAATTCCTACTCTTTATACTTAGGATGTTAGTATTAACAATGTCTTGTGCCAACCTTTAACAAAATATTGTTTGATTTATTATCTTAAACAAATATTTGAGGTTTTCTCTGTTTTTTATGAGGTTGTAGTGGTTTTCTTTTTCCCTGCAATTTTAGTTATGTTCATATTAGTTTCTTTATTGCGTACTCGATTGAAATTGAACTCCTTTGTGAATATTTGATTTGATTTGTCTGATATGATAATACCCCATGCATAAACCTTTTCATTTAATTTTGAAATTTGCATCTCCTAGATATTTGTTTTTCTTTGTGACCCAAATCCCACAGTTCATTGTTCAAATAAACTACGATAGATTAAGCTTTGCTTATGAATCATGATGTCATTGTTTTCTTTTGGTATTAATCTAGAGAACATTATCCATTCATTTTTGTATGTTCAAAATTATGAAACCCCATGTATATGGTTGCAACCTCCCTCTATTTGGTGCAAAGCTTATAAATTTTGTGATTTTGGAAGCACAAACCTCCTGCTCCCATCTTTATTCATTGTAGGTGATATTTCTACTCGTTTTGGGCTCTTAAACCATATCGTTGTCAATCATTCATTCAATAAATCTCATAAAATTGACTATTGAGGGATTTATACTGGTATTTCCTTTTATGTGCATAGCATCCCTGTGATTTTCTATTCGCCATCAGCTATTTAATTAGTTTTATATTTTTAGAGGTGATGGTTTTTTTCACAACAATTTATTTATAGTTTTGGTGTTAACAGAACATAGGGCTTCCTCTGCACCACTTTGACCCTACACGCTCCTCTATTTTTCCTTCCCATTATAGTCTCCTCCATATGCAAATTTGTTGTTCCAGTAGTTTCTCTTACGGTAAAAAACAATGGTAATATACCTCTTCCATTGAAAAACCCTTTGCTTTTGATTAAATTTCAAAAATTTAATTGGTTTCTGATTGTTGACATTGCTTTTGTTTGTAGATTAGGACTCAAGGCTGTGGAAATTGAACCCATTGATAGATTAATTTTACTCACAACAATTAACAATTGATCATGCAAAATCACTCACAAAAGAGACTAAAATTGGAGCTGAACACTAAAATGTATTAACTCAGTGTACAATAGCCAACCATGTAAAATAATAGGTTGTTGTATAAATAAAATACATTAGGGATTTGAATGCATGAGGAGCAATTCGAATCTAGCATAAATCAGGCTTACTAAAATTAAGCAAATCCCCCATAGGTGTAAAATGTTGATCCCAAATCTGTCATGGAGCTCACGAATTAGCAAAATGGATTAGGTAAGCTAAAGAATGATGGAATGACAACTCATACATGCTTTTCCAAGGATAAAAGAGAGGAGGATGTGTAGGACAAAAAACTAGTCAACCTCACCTAGTCTAGCTTTTCCTTTTGCCTTAAAACATTGAAAAAGAAGGCAATAAAGAAAAAAAAGCAAAAGGGCGCTTAGGAGGCTAGGAATAAAGTAGATTTGATTCCTTGAGGTTTCCCAAGTGCTACATGGGTCAAATAAGGCAAGTTGGACCACTATGGATAGGTAATTGACAACTTGCATAAGGTGGGACACATGAACTAGGCAAATAAGACAAAAATAATTAAATTAATGTATAAGGAAGTAAACTATGGGTTGATTATTCTAACACCCCCCTTAAGCCTGAATTATGAGTAATATATCAGAAAATTATAGGGCCTAGCAACAAGGCTTAGTCACCCTTTACATACTGCATGTCCATACAACCAAGGAAAGAGGCAAAACCAACTTGGGAAAATCCTCCCTTAAACATGGTCTATAAAACATAATTTGGAAATATTGTCTTCACTCATGCTTCACAGCATGATCAGCAATCCCCAGCAGTGATTTTAGATTGCTGAAGGTCTTCTCACAAAATGCTTTGGTGAAGATATCAGCTACTTGTTCTGAAGATGAACAGAAGAGTAGATGAATGGTGCCATCATGCACAAGCTCTCTGATGTAGTGCATATGGATCTCAATGTGTTTGGTTCTCTGCTTCTGAACTGGATCTTTGCAGATTCGAATGGTACTCTGGTTATCACAGTATATGTTAGTTGAGTACTCTGATTCGAATCCACACTCTCCAAGTAATCCCTACAACCATAAACATTGAGTTGCTGCATTAACAACTCCTTTGTACTCAGCTTCTATAGATGAGAGTGCAATGGCACTCTGTTTCTTGCTTGACCAGCTGATTGGCCCTTCTGCAAGAATGAACACATATCTTGATGTGGACTTTCTGTCTGTGCTATCACCTTCCCAATCACTGTCAGTAAATACAATCAAATCAATATCAGATTTTGCTTTATAGAAGATCCCATGTGTCCTTGTTCCCTGAACAAAGTTAAGGATCATTTTGGCTGCTTTCCAATGCATCTCATGAGGCTGATCCATGTATCTAGAAGCCACACTTACTGCATAATAAATATCAGGTCTAGTATGTGTCAGATACAACAAACACCCAATCAATTGCCTATACAGTGTATTGTTTACCATAGGTGAAGAATCAACTTCTTCCAGCTTCACTCCTGAAAGGAAAGGAGTTTTGCTTTCTTTGCAATCCTTCATTCTGAATTTGTTCAGCAAGTCCAAGGCATATTTGGACTGGTGCACCTTGATTCCAGCTTTGGTTTGAGCAATCTCAAGCCCCAAAAATTGACTTAAGAGCCCCAAATCTGTCATGGAAAAGGCTTGGTTCATAGCTCCTTTTAAGGAAGCAATCTCAGCCTTTGAGCTTCCTGTAATGAGGAGGTCATCAACATATAACACAATGATCATTAATAAACCATTAACTAACTTCAAATAGAAATTTTGATCTGATTTGCACTGAACAAAATTCAGTGATAGCAAGAAGCTATCGATCTTGGCATACCAAGCCCTGGGGGCTTGCTTTAGCCCATACAATGACTTTCTCAACCTGCACACAAGACAAGGGTTAGTAGAAAAACCTTGAGGCTGCTGCATATATATATCTTCAGTGAGATATCCATTCAGGAAGGCACATTTTACATCCATGTGATGTACCTCCCATTGCCTTGAGGCTGCAATGGCTAAGGCTAGCCTGATGGAATCCATCTTTGCCACTGGGGCAAAGGTCTTATTGTAATCTATGCCATGAACCTGTGAGTAGCCCTTGGCTACCAATCTGGCCTTGTACTTCAGTGGTGAACCATCAGCAGCAAATTTGGTCTTATAGACCCACTTACACTAGACTAACTTTCTCCGTGGGGGAAGATCCACTAGCTCCCATGTGTTGTTCTTCTGGAGTGAGCTGAACTCCTCCTTCATGGCTGTTTTCCATCTTGGATATCCTACTGCTTCTTAATATGTTTGAGGATCATACTCCACCATCAAATATCATTTTTCAGCAAACATAGGATCCTTCATGCACAGACCACTCTCAAATTGAGATCTAGTCCTCCTTGGGTCATTGGGATCCCCAGCTAGCTGTCCTGTTGCATGTAGTGTATTGGATGCCCATTTTGGCCTTTTAGGGCTGTTAGGGTCTGTAATAAACTCATCTCCATCAGAAAAATCAGAATCAGCATGTTAAACAAAATCTTTACTTACTTCTTGAGGTTCAGGTGGAGAAGAGGCTTCTCCAACTTCCACTGCTGCAAGGGGTTCTTCTTCAAACTGAACACACCTTTCGATGAAGGATTTGTTTGTGATCAAATTTATCAGTTTGTTCCCTTTTTAATCTTTAGAGTATCCAACAAAAATACACTCTTGGCTTTGGGGCTGCAAAGCCTTCCTCTTCTCTGTTGGAATTCTAGCCCAAGCCTTTGAGCCAAAAATCCTGAAATGGGTCACATTTGGCTTGTGCCAACTACATGCTTCGAAGGGAATCATACCATCAAGCTGTTTATGAGGCACCCTATTCTGAATATAGGCTGCACAGTTGATAGATTTGGCCCAGTACTTTGGTGGCAGATTTTTGGCCTCCATCATGGATGTTGCCATCTCCTTCAGTGATCTGTTCTTCCTCTCAGCAACACCATTTTGCTGTGGTGTGTAAGGGATAGAATGCTGCATGTGAATACTTGCATCTACACAATAATTAATAAAATCAGACTTGACATACTCACCACCATTGTCAAATCTGAGGACCTTGAGTTTCCTTTCAGACTGGTTCTCAACCCAAGCCTTAAAGACTTTGAATAGGCCAAAAACTTCAGACTTGTTTTTCAGGAAGTAAACCCAGAATACCTGGAAAAGTAATAAATGAAAGTCAATGCATATTTGTCCTGACTCATGTACATATGAGGAAATGGGCCAGCAACATCACTGTGGATCAGCTCGAGGGGTGCAGAGGTTCTCTCATGACTAGCTCTCTCAAATTTGTGCTCTGGGTGTTTTCCTAGGATACAACCTTGGCAGACTCCTTTGGAAAATTTTATCTTGGGAAACCCTATGACCATCTCTTTTTCACTAAGATCAGAAAGATACTTGTAATTTAGGTGGCCAAATATTTCATGGCAAAGCTTGCTAGCCTCATTAGCATGAATCAGAAGAGCAGAGGGGTTTGAGTAAGGTAGGAAGTGTGAGAACATGTATAACTTTTGAGCATGATTCGTAACTCCTTTTGCAATGACTCTACCACTTGAGATCTCTGTGATATCAACTTCATCAGGGGAGAATATGACTTTCTTAGGAGACCCAGTGTGGGTCATCTGGTACACTGACAAGAGGTTGGAGGCAAGACCAGGCACATACAAGACCTTGCTGAACCGACCATGATCAAGAACAATCCTCCCTTTGCCCAAACTTTCAGCGAGAGAGTCATCTCCCAGTACTATAGGTGGTCCTTTCGACATTTCAAGTGAGGAGAAGGCCTCCTTGGTCGAAACCATGTGTCTTGAAGCTCCAGAATCAATGATAAAACTGGGTGAGCTTGATGTGCCAACAACCAATGCATGAACTCTCTCTCTGTCATCTGAACTTGATCCTCCTTCTCTCTTCTTTGAGCTTCCTGGAAGGGAGATGCCATTCTTCTCCAGGAGTTGGGTCAGAATGTCTATTTGCTTCTTCATACAAGAGATTTCAGTGTGATTGCCCTTATTGCAGTATGCACACTTGCTCATTTCACCTTCATTTTTCTTCTTCTGGTAGTTCTTCTTGGAACCTTGTGGCTCCTCCGGATATTGTTTCTTGTCTCTCTTTTGCTCAGGTGGCTTTTTAGCTTTCTTTTTTCTTTTTGAATCCACCTTTGAATCTCCAGCAATCAGAGCTTGATCTTTGGATGGTTTGATGGTGC
Source organism: Pseudotsuga menziesii (assembly GCA_001517045.1). Taxonomy (NCBI): domain Eukaryota; kingdom Viridiplantae; phylum Streptophyta; class Pinopsida; order Pinales; family Pinaceae; genus Pseudotsuga; species Pseudotsuga menziesii. The sequence goes on from LPNX010630092.1 coordinate 341,164, forward strand.
CCATCATCACCAGCTTATCCTACTCTTGTGTGACAGATTCCATGAAATCTGCAAGGCTAGGCATCTTCCAGGTTCAAGCTGTCAGTTTTGTGGCATAGAAGGTCGAAACAAACACTGAATAGTCAGGGCCTAGCTTCGAGAGAATGTCCAGGATGAGCTGATCATCCTTCTTTTCAATCCCACACTGTTTCAGCTGCAAGACGAGTGATTTGAACTTGGAGAAATATAGCCGCAGGGATTCAAAGCTATTTGGACTTAGATAAATCAGCTCATTTTCGATTTGATGTCCCCTCATCTCATCTGTCTTTCCAAAAAGATCAGAAATATTCTCCCATACTTCATTCAGTGATGTCAATCCATCAAGATGGAAAATGAGGTCTCTGGAAATACTCAGACATAGGAGACCATAGGCCTCATCCCTCTTGTTGTGCCATTTTATCTTCTCTGCAGCTGCATTGGGCTCTACTTATGTTGCCATAGTCACCCTGTAGAGGCCTTTCGCTCTCAACAATATCTCCATATCTACTTTCCATTCAAATAAATTGATGGGAGTCAAGATAGTTTTCTGTGATTGATCCATAGCTTAGAAAATCTGTCCCGACTGTCAGTAGAAGGCTCCGAGTCACTGATGTCGAACCTGTAAAACAATTTTGAAGGAGATAAATCAATCTACAATGGCTCTAATACCATCTGGAAATTGAATCCAGTGATAGATTAATTTTACTCACAACAATTAACAATTGATCATGCAAAATCACTCACAAAAGAGACTGAAATTGGAGCTGAACACTAAACTATATTAACTCAGTGTACAATGGCCAACCCTGTAAAATAATAGGTTACTGTATAAATAAAATACATCAGGGATTCGAATGCATGAGGAGAAATTCGAATCTAGCATAAAGCAGGCTTACTAAAATTAAGGAAATCCCCCATAGGTGTAAAAAGTTGATCCCAAATCTGTCATGGAGCTCACGAATTAGAAAAATGGATTAGGAAATATAAAGAGTGATGGAATGACAACTCATACATGTTTTTCCAAGGACAAAAGAGAGGAGGTTGTGTAGGACAAAAAACTAGTCAACCTCACCTAGTCTAGCTTTTCCTTTTGCCTTAAAACACTGAAAAAGCAGGCAATAAAGTAGAAAAAGCAGAAGGGCACTTAGGAGGCCAGGAATAAAGTAGATTTTATTCCTTGAGGTTTCCTAAGTGCTACATGGGTCAAATAAGGCAAGTTGGACCACTATGGATAGGTAATTGACAACTTGCATAAGGTGGGACACATCAACTAGGCAAATAAGACAAAAATAATTAAATTAATGTCTAAGGTAGTAAACTATGGGTTGATTATTCTAAAAAAGGCTAATGCCAGGATGTCTTGGTGTACTATTCAATTGGACCCTGGTAAGTTATTTTCTATTATTAAGTGACTTTATTCAGTTAATAGCCCTTCTGCCTCCAATGGAAATCCTTGTTTTTATTTTATTTTAAACCTTTTTTTACCATATTGAAGTTCAGTTGTGTCTGTCCATGATTTTGGGGCCTCCTATGATGTGTTGTACTCATTGATGTGATTTCATGGGAATCGAACTAATATTTTTGTTATGTAGTGTTGTTTCCTACAAGTTTGACGACAATGTGAATTAACTTATAAAGATAAAAACCAAGCTTCTCTACTAAAGATAGCCTTTGGTGTTCATTGTCAGAAAAATTGCACAGTTAGATTTCAGGTCTATATGTTTTGTGCATGTGCTCTATGCAATTGTACTTTTTACAGCCTATTTGAAATTAAAACATTTTAACCATTCAACAATCTAATTTGTTGCCTTACTTATTAAAGAATTTTCTTTATTGGTGTTGGAGCTTTCAATTGTTGTTGCATTAGTGAGGATTAGGTAGTTTTGATTGGTCGAGGCCTGTAACTTAATATATTTTTGGTATTCAAGCTACATTTTCCTCCTTTCTATTTGTTACCAAAGTAATAGAGGATTAGGTACTTTGCTATTGGTTGAGGCCTGTAACTTGATATTTTATAGGTAGTCAATCTACATCTTCATCTCCGCTACCTGTTACAAAAGTGATCCAAACACATAGTAAAATGATGAGAAAAGGAGAAAATAGCATCCTCAAGACTGTGTATTTATAGTCTCCAAGTTGTAATGAACTTGGAGACTGAAGATAAATATGGATCTTCACCTCATTATGGACAATCTTAGTATGGACATGGATATGGGAATTGCATTAATTTGAGAGATTTGTGCCAGGCATGAACTCCAAACAGTCAATTCTCCTAACAACTTTGAATATGAATTCCCTTAGTGATTTTTTCAAATGAATATATTGTGAGAATATAAACTAAATTAAACTATTTTCTAGAGTAGTTCCTTAGACAGACTTTCGTTAAGAAATTCCATAGATGGAACCTGTATCTGTTATGATTATGCTCATCTCATTTTCAAAAGCATAGAATTTAATTTGTGCAGACTTGGAAATGTATTGGTTAAAGCATGGATTCCCTACCGAAATACTGTTAACTACCTTCCTTTACATGAAGCTTCCAAGGAAGCCACAAAGCACCTATATGGTTTGTTCAAGAAAACTGTAAAAGTTAATATGTACAAATAGCTAACAAGAAATGATTTTGAAGTTTCGTTGTGTCTATCCATTGAAGTTTAGTTGTGTCTGTCCATGATTTTGGGGCCTCCTATGTTGTGTTGTACTCCTTGATGTGATTTCATGGGAATTGAACTAATATTTATGTGATGTATTGTTGTTTCCTGCAGGTTTGACCACAATGCGAATTAACTTATAAACATAAAATCCAAGCCTCTCTACTAAAGATAGCCTCTGGTGTTCATTGTCAAAAAAATTGCATAGTTAGATTTTGGGTCTATATCTTTTGTGCATGTGCTCTATGAAATTGGACTTTTTACAGCCTATTTGAAATTAAAACCTTTTAACCATTAAGTAATCTAATATACTTCCTTACTTATTGAAGAATTTTCTCTATTGGTGTTGGAGCTTTGAATTGTTGTTGCATCAGTGACGATTAGGTACTTTTGATTGGTTGAGGCGTGTAACTTAATATAATTTTGGTAGTCAAGCTACATTTTCCTCCTTGCTATTTGTTAGAAAACTAATAAAGGATTAGTTACTTTGCTATTGGTTGAGGCCTGTAACTTGATATTTTATAGGTAGTCCATCTACATCTTCATCTCTACTATTTGTTTCAAAAGTGATCCAACCACACAGTAAAATGATGAGAAAAGGAGAAAATAGCATCCTAAAGACTGTGTATTTATAGTCGCCAAGTTGTAATGACATTGGATACTGAAGATAAATATGGATCTTCACCTCATTATGGACTAGCCTAGTATGGACATGGATATGGGAATTGCATTGATATGAGATATTTGTGCCAGGCATGAAATCCAAACAGTCGATTCTCCTGACAACATTGAATATGAATTCCCTTAGCGATGTTTTCAAATGAATATATTGTGAGAATCTAAACTAAATTAAACTGTTTTCTAGAGTAGTTCCTTAGATAGACTTTCGTTAAGACATTCCATAGATGGAACCTGTATCTGTTATGATTATGCTCATCTCATTTTCAAAAGCATAGACTTTAATTTGTGTAGAATTGGAAATGTACTAGTTAAATCATCAATTCCCTACTGAAATACTGTTAACTACCTTCCTTTACATGAAGCTTCTAAGGAAGCCACAAAGCACCTATATGGTCTGTTCAAGAAAACTGTAAAATTCAATATGTAGAAATAGCCAAAAAGGAATGATTTTGAAGTTCAATTGTGTCTGTCCATTGAATTTCAGTTGTGTCTATCCATGATTTTGGGGCCTCCTATGTTGTGTTGTACTCATTGATGTGATTTCATGGGAATCAAACTAATATTGATGTGATGTAGTGTTGTTTCCTGCAAGTTTGACCACAATGTGAATTAGCTTATAAACATAAAAACCAAGCTTCTCTACTAAATATAGTCTCTTGTGTTCATTGTCAGAAAAATTGCACAGTTAGATTTCCGGTCTATATGTTTTGTGCATGTGCTCTATGCAATTGGACATTTTACAGCCTATTTGAAATTAAAACCTTTTAACCATTAAACAATCTAATCTGCTACCTTACTTATTGAGGAATTTTCTCTATTGGTGTTGGAGCTTTGAATTTTTGTTGCATTAGTGAGGATTAGGTACTTTTGATTGGTCGAGGCCTGTAACCTAATATATTTTTTGTAGTCAAGCTACATTTTCCTCCTTGCTATTTGTTACCAAAGTAATAGAGGATTAGGTACTTTGCTATTGGTTGAGGCCTGCAACTTGATATTTTATAAGCAGTCCATCTACATCTTCATCTCTGCTATTTGTTACAAAAGTGATCCAAACAAACAGTAAAATGATGAGAAGAGGAGAAAATAGCATCCTCAAGACTGTGTATTTATAGTCGCCAAGTTGTAATGAACTTGGAGACTGAAGATAAATATGGATCTTCACCTCATTATGGGCTAGCCTAGTATGGATGTGGATATGTGAATTGTATAAATCTGAGAGATTTGTGCCAGGCATGAACTCCAAACAGTCAATTCTCTTGACAACTTTGAATATGAATTCCCTTAGTGATGATTTCAAATGAATATATTGTGAGAATCTAGACTAAATTAAACTGTTTTCTAGAGTAGTTCCTTAGATAGAATTTTGTTAAGACATTCCATAGATGGAACCTGTATCTGTTATGATTATGCTAATCGCATTTTCAAAAGCATAGAATTTAATTTGTGCAAACATGGAAATGTACTGGTTAAATCATGGATTCCCTACCGAAACACTGTTAACTACCTTCCTTTACATGAAGCTTCTAAGGAAGCCACAAAGCACCTATATGGTCTATTCAAGAAAATTGTAAAAGTCAATATGTACAAATAGCTAACAAGGAAAACAAAATCAATAGAATACAAGGGCAGGATGATGGATGTATTGTGCTTATGGCTAAAAAATATTGTTGATTACAAACATGATATTAGACCATTTATTTCATCAGCAAATTTGATCATTCGATATAGGAAAGTTGAATCCTATCATTTGATAAGTTGTCTAATCTTCATGTAACTATTTGAGTGATGTGATTTTTGAAATTCCGGAACTGGGTGACACTTGGTGATTGCTTAAATTTTTATTAGCTTTAGTTACAAGGAAAATTGTACATAGCTCTCAGGAATTAGTTTATCATAAATGCTAGTTACTGGTAAGTTGTAATAGTAATAATTATGTAGTTTGTAGATTGACATCTGTCATAAATTTGTTTGAATATCATCATTGTCAAGAAATAACAACTTCTTAAAGGGTGCTAGCTCAATGCTAGAGTGCCTGCCTATTTATAGGAAGGAGGTTGGTGGTTCGATTCCTCCATGCCCTGTCATAAATTTGTGACTACAAAAACGACTAAATTCACATATATACGACTATTAGTAGCTACTGTCCCATATCTTAGTCATATTTACCTTAGTCATTAATATGTTAACATCTGGTATTTTATTTAGTCGTATATTTGGTCATTAATGGTTGCAATCAGTGACTAAATCAGCGACTAAATCAATGACTAACTCAGTGACTAAATCAGCGACTAAATCAATGACTAACTCAGTGACTAAATCAATGACTAAATCCATGACTAAATCAATGACTAAATCGTTAACTATTAATGACTAAAACAATGACTAAATCAATGACTACTAAGTCAAGCGATTAATGACTAGTGAAATGCGACTAGCTATAAGATAGTGGAAATTTTCTACTATTGGTCACCGACTCAAAAATAGTTGTTTATAGCCTAATTTGAATCACTTTTTTAGTCATTAATTTCTCATTTTCTACTAGTGGAAGGAATCAAAGGAAATAAAACAATGTTGGTGTATTTTAATAGAAGTTAGTGTAAATACTTTGTGCCATGACAAAAGATTAATGTTGCAAAATGGTATTTTGTTTTGTTGCAACTTGGTCTTCATCTTGGCTGACCATCTCTTAGGCTTCCCAAGTACAATGCAAGTTGGTTTGATACCATTTAATCAATCTAGTGGAACTTGATTGGTAATCAATAAATGAAGTTGAAAGAGAAGCTAAAAGGAGTGTTGGATTGTCGACAATTAATGAATTATGTGAAAATGATATGGCACGTGCGACCTTGTATAAGTGTATCTTGTTAGACTTGTTGAATAACAACCAGATGTGAATTCTTGACCTTGCCTACTTGGAACTATTGGTTCGAAAGATTAGATCAAATAAAAAAACAAGAGGCATTACTTTATTTTGTACTTTGGTTGATTGGGTAGCTTATAATTTCCATGGAAATAATTCTTTTGGACAAATATATACTTCTCTCAAAATCATGCAAAGATATTCTCATGAAAATATAAAATATTTGTAATGAGTATCCATAGAGCAGTGTTGAGGATGGTATAATATCCATTGCAAGGATTCTTTAGCCCAACATTATTATTGTCTCACATGCAATACAAGGGGAAATATTCCCAACACCTCGAAGGCATCTACCATGGATTAGAATTACATCACTGACATGATGTGACATGGAAAATGAAGGCTTTTAGTAAGAAATATGTTGGGTAAGGTGAAATGGAGGGACATTTAAAATGATAGAGAAATCCATATTTCCATTAATTGTTGGAATCATAAGTTGGAGTTGAATATATATACAAAATTATAGATTAGATTCTTCTTGATTTTTTTTATTTTTTCTTCTTAGATTCTTGTAAATGTTAGGTTCATAAATAGTTTTTGTATAGTCGAATTAAATGAAGTTTCACAATGTCCAAATACTATTTTATTGTTCCCTTGCAAGATGAAATGCCAACATTCTTTCCCAACAAGGAAAAAACTAAAAAGGGAAGTACAATATGGAGTTAGAAAGGCTAGCATAGGGTTAAGGATGAATTAAAGGCTTCGTTCCAGCCTTCTTAGGGGTATTATGGTAAAGGCAATTTATTGTGAGAAATTATGTCATTATGTTTAGAAGACAAATGGCTGAAGTTGAAATGCGAGCTATAAACAGGCCTAGGTTGGCATATACATTTTCTCAGGAAAAGTTATTTTTCATCTTATGTATTTGTTTTATTTATGATATTTTTCATTATATGAGAAAAAACTATGGACCGCGTATGTCAGAATTAGAATACATGTTTTACTATGGCTTATAAGTCTTAGCATGACACTTGTTTTATTCCCTTTCTGTTTTTATTTCCATTCCTGATACATTGCTAATCAAGAAGGAGCTTCGTTCTTTCTGCACATTTGAAAGGATCTTTTATTTGCTTGATGTATGACTGTCCTAGAAGACTGTCATTTATTCCACATATGGGATTGAAAGTTCATCCTCATTTCTAGACTGTTTTGATTTATACCTTGAGATCTGTATTTGTCTCAAGCTTCCCTACAACTACCTGTCTATCTCTCTCCCAAGTATGTCCATTTTTTGTGAATGACTTTTTTCCTAAGAGACAAAGTGTGATCGTAATATATATATGAGTATATAAATTAAGGTCTAAACCACATTTTTTTCTTCTTTTTATCCATTTAGAATTTTATTGCATGTCCTTGACTAATTCTGTTGTACATCTATGAGACTCTACATCCAATAGACAGGTAAAGTAAATTACTACTTTCATGTTTTCAATTTATTTTTGTTTTGTTTAAACAATGGCATTCCAAGTGGGCGTTTTGCACAAAGTTGAACAATTGTGGGAGATTTGATAGTTCTCTTTTGAGGTATAAATGATAGTTAGATTGGAATAGTCTATCTTTAAATTTTATTTTATTTTATTTATAAATCAACCCGAACATGGTTTCTTGCCTTGATTACAAATTAGTGGCTATTTAAGTCACCTATGAATAAAATGATCACTTAAGTATTCATACTTTTTGTCAGCAAGCAAACTGGAATGTTTTGTTGCTAATATTTCATCTCATTTCATTTCCATTTATCGAGTGGCTAAGAGTACTTAGAGTTAATGCCAATTCTTCTTGATGTGAAATGCAATTAGTTGTATATTTATTTTTACTATTCTATATACATATTGGGTGATGAGTTTCTACATTTGTTCATCCTTTGCTTCTATATAAAATGAAATTATCCTTTTCAGGACATCATACACCACTATCTTCAACTTACTTATGAATTTTAAGTCAAATTTAGATATCTTGGCATGACTCTAGATGACTTGGTAGATAATTTAACATTGGATGCATTCTTGTCATTTCTATAAATTTCTGGGATTTTTTCATTTTGAATCATTCAATCATACAAAATAATGATGATCAAGTTACTATAGACACATAATGGATTAACTTGTAATATTCCTTCAAGTCTTTCAAATGCATTTATTAAGTGAAAGAAGGACTTGAAGGACTAGTTATATAGGGTAAGCCATTATGGATCTATAGTAACTTGATAATCATTATTTTGTATGGTTGAATGATGAAAATTTTGTTTGAATATCATCATTACCAAGCAACAACAACTTATTAAACGGTGCTAGCTCAATTCCTAATTATAGGGAGGAAGTTGGTGGTTCGATTCCTCTGTGCCCTATCATAAATTTGTGACTAAAAAAATGACTAAATTCACATATATACAACGATTAGTAGCTAATTTCATGTATCTTATAGCATGACTAATTTTTAGTCATATTTAGCTTAGTCATTAATATGTTATCATCAAGTAGTTAATTTAGTGGTACATTTGGTCATTAATTGTTGGAATTAGTGGTGAAATCAGGTACTAAATCCATGACTAACTCAATGACTAAATCAATAACTAATAAGTAAACCTATTAATGACTAAGTTAAATATGACTAAGTTAGTCAAGCTATAAGATAGTGGAAACTAGCTACTATTGGTTGTTGACTCAAAATTTATCATTTTTAGCCAGATTTTAGTCATTTTTTTAGTCATTAATTTCTCATTTTGTACTAGTGGTAGTTTGATTTTTTGGGGAGTGATAGAGGGGAGGGAGGTGTTAGGGAATATATAGGGGGGGTTACATTAATGTGTAGGTGTCTAGGTGTTTTAGAGGTGATGTAATACAGGGGTGGGGGTTACAGGTAGTTGGATTGGTTGGGGAGTGATAGAAGCCCAAGGTGATGTTCAGGAATATATAGGGGGTTGTTGGGGAATATATAAGGGGGGTGGGCGTTAGAGGTTGGTGGTGTTAGTGGTAAGGGGAGACATAGGGATGTGTGTTTGTGTGTGTGAGAGAGAGATAAGATAGAATGGATAGGGGTTCCTTACTGGTATGGGGTGGCCCTTGGATGTGTGTGTGTGTGTGTGTGAGAGAGAGAGAGAGAGAGAGAGAAAGGAAGGTGTGTGTTAGGATTTTAGGAGTGGGG
>LPNX010630112.1:9643-59356 GCA_001517045.1 Pseudotsuga menziesii
ACCCGCAACGGCGGGGGGGAAATGCTGAAGACGGGAGACAGAGGCTAAAAGAAAAGCTCGGTCGTCGGATGAAACTCGCGTCGGAAGCTGACTTCATCTTCCCGACCGCAACGGTGGGCAAGTAGAACCTCAGGAGCAAGCGGTTGAAACAGTGAATCGGGCGTCGGATGAAACTCACGTCGGGCGTACAGTCTGATCAAGGAGCCGCAACGGCGGGTGAGTGGGATCTCATCATCTTTCGAAAGAGGCCCAATCCAAAGGAGAGAACCAACAACGCTAAGGCTCAAATGTGGCCAAAAATCAATTTTTCGCTAAGGCAAGCTTTCATGCTTTATGGGTGTTAAAACAGACCACACGACTAAAAATGAACTGAACGAATCAAGCAAAAAGGCGGGCAATCAATTTCAAGATAAAACAAACAGATATCCTCGAGGGTGCCAAGCTTTTAACAATCAATCCAAGTAACAAATGATGAGGAGGGGTCCCAGAGTTTAAGTGACAAACTAAAATCGGGGAGAAAAGTTGTAGCAGCAACACAATCCTATAGTCATATCATAATGGATCAACACTCATATATGACATGGAAGGAACCAATCCTCTCACCATGACAGAATGGCTTAGCCCTTACATCTGACCATGGAAGGAACCAATCCTCTCACCATGTCAAAATGGCTCACGGACTCATCACTTTCCCTTGGAAGGAACCTCGATCTAGAGAACACCAAGCTTCTCCCTGAAGTACTCAAAATTCTCTCTGGCCAATGGCTTTGTCAACACGTCAGCTATATGTTCATCCGTTGCAACATACTGGAGCTTCATTGTACCTCTCTGCACCATATCCCTGATAGAGTGATACTTGATCTCGATATGATTTGACTTGTCATGGAGCACCGAGTTCTCCGACAACTTCACACAACTATGGATGTCACAATGTATAAAAGTAGTATCCATCTGGAGATCAAATAAATTAGACAGTAGCTTCCTTAGCCATACTGCCTCACAACTAGCTGAATAAGCTGCGACATACTCTAATTCAGCTGTACTCAGTGCCATGCAAGATTGTTTCCTACTCAACCAAGAGATCACACTTGATCCCATACTAAAGCAACACCCTAAAGTGCTCTTCCTATCGATGGCACTGCTTGCCCAATCTGAATCAACATAACCCTCCAGGTTAATCTTCTGATTCACCTCAGACTTGAGCCCATAATAAACTATACCCTTCAGTACCTCAGAATATGCTTTGCAACAATCAAGTGAATATGTTTCATATGTTGTCAAGAACTGGCTCAAGGTGTTCACAAAAAAGCAAATATCTAGTCTCGTGTTCGTCAGGTACGTCAAGGACCTAATCATTTGATGATACATTGTAGCATAAACTGTCTTTGATGAAGCATCACTCAATAGCTTCATGTTCGATGCCATACGTGTGGTCATGGCCTTGCATTCCATCATCCCGAACCTCTTCAGGATCTCTACTGCATACTTCCCTTGTCCAAGGAAGATTCCATCTGCATTCTACCACACATCCATGCCTAGATAAATAGTGCATCGACACATAACAAGAGCATCACTGGTGTTCCGCCTTCAACCTTGAATCAAAGGTTGGAATCCACTTTACTCTCAGTAAAGACTAGAGTCATCAATAATCTATCCATCCTTTTGTACCATGTCAAACCTTAGGATATTCTACAGTCACTCCCTCAAAAGTGGAGCATCATACTCCCTCGATCTTCCCTACTCTATGCACTGAAACATTCTATACCAGAGTGACAAGTAGCTTCCTTTACTACTAATATTCTATGTATCCATCTAGGGTCACTGGATACCAAGATCCTCTATCTTGAATGTTTTCAAAAGCTATTCTTGCACCCATCTATGAGCTTTCCATCTTCTTCAAGCTCCTCATGTATGTGTTATCCAATGGGTGTCTTATGATCTCGTACAAGGCTTCCTTTCATTTGCACACATGATTCTGCTTGTCATGTGACTTCACTTGCAGTGGCTGCAAATGTCTCTTCATAGTCTACGCCTTCTTTTTGCAAGAAGCCTCGTGCTATGAATTTTTCTTTATATCCCACGATGCTTCCATCTACTACATGATGGAACTACGAACTTCCCTTCATGTATCGATACTACATCCTAGACATCATTCTTCTTGAATTGGTCTTCCCTTTATTTTTGGTTACTTCTTCATAGCTTGAAGGTTCTGCATTAATTATGTCACTATATTCGTCATATTATTCTTCATCTTGAATTGTCGTCACTTGTTCTTCGGAACAAGTCTCATCCTTCTTTTCTTGTAGGCGATTATGTATGCAATCCTTCCTACAAGTCAAATGCATTAGTTGTCTGGTTAGAAACATTTCATAAGCAATATTCATAATGGCAAATTCTTACGCATAAACATATGATCATGCAACTATTTTATCCTATACAACATTCATCCATATCTCATGGAAACTTTTCTAGATTCCTTCCATCTCCACCAGGACAACATTCAGATTGTGCACTAATCCAATATGTCAGAAAAGAGGTTTCATTCTAGATAAGTAGCAATGGAGACTTGTATAGTAGCATGAGCTACTTACCCATTACATGCATATTAGTAGTGTACTGTCATGAATACAAGCATTCCATCATGCATAATACATCAACTGAATATAAACAAATGCATAATTGAATACTTATCTTTATTTGTTTCATGGGTAGACTCCTTCTTGAGCCTTCAGCTTCATCATCATCTTCTTCATTCATAATATCATCATTTCTTATCCAAATGCTAAGATGTATAAGAGGTTATTCAAGAGTTGAGTTCTTCGTATTCCTCATCGCTTGAGGGATCTTCTTTGGATGGTGAAAGCTTGATCTTCCCATCTTCTTTTCTCTTATTATGAGTCAAGCTTCTTCTTCTGTGTGCTCTTCCCAAAGTTTGTCGAAAGTAATCACTTCCTTTTGGCACACATTCCTTGCATGAATGAATCCCATGATCTTGGGAGGCCATTCAAGGTGCCTATCACAACTTTTGCATTCTCCACTTCTTCTTATACTGCTACAAGTTGTTCTTTGATTTGAGAGACCCTATTAAAGTATGACTATATGGTCTCTGCATTCTGTATCTTCACATTCTTCAACTATTTTCTCAAAGTCATATTCTGATTTATGTTCTTTCGTTCAAATAGCTTGGTCAAGGAATCAAACATCTTCATTGTCTTTAGGGAAGACACTTGTGGTACAAGGTGATCCATGATTGAATCAACAATGATCTTCTTGGCCTTGACCAAGCTCTTCTGGTGTAAGGCTTTTAGCCTCATCTCCCTCTAGAACTGGAACCTCTCCACTCATGTGGGTATCCAATTCATTTTCTTCAGAGGGATCATATACTTCCATGCTTGGAAGTTTTCAACTTAACCAAGCTTATCATCAAGCTAATGTGATAGATCACTTGGAAATGAGAACCTCAAATGAAAATAACAAAAGATTAGATCTTACTGATTTGAGGTGTCTGTCCTGGTTCCGGAGCTCGCTGATCTAGGGTTTGTCAGAGAAACCCTAATTTTAAAAAATTGGAATCTTTTAGATTTTATTGGATAGAAATATAGGTCTCTTCACGTTGATCTATCCAATGTACTACTTTTCTGAAAACTGTGGAGGGAAGCTCCCGAAACAAGAAGCCCTAGTTTTCCAATTTCTTCTATAGAAATTCCTGATATTATTTCAGAAATATCTCGAAAATTACTGTCCTATGTGTCTTAAAATTCGCACTTAGGTAGCCTCACCTGTCCCTGTTCCAACACCATAGGTTTCATCAGAATTGGTTTCATCAATTGGGACGTATGATCATTTTCCCAAGGGGACCTGTTATAGGACTGTTCAAAAAAGCAAAGTTGTATGGACTCCCACATGTGACTGTTTCTTCTTCTGTGTCTGAAACTCAGACCACAGAAGTTAAAATTCATTCCCTTTCTGGAACATCCTTAGAAATTTCATTTGGACTTTTGTATCCCAATATATTGCAATTCTCACCAGGTGTCCTGTTTACGGATGAATCGTGGAATAGTCTGGAACCCTAACTTGGAGGGATCATATCTCCCAGAATATAGTGAATCGGAGGCTGAATTTTGGATACAGGGTCAATCAGGATTTTATATTCATCCTATGAAAGTTTCAGCTCTTGATCCTTCTAAAATCCTGAGCTATAGTTAAAGTAACAAAACTTATCAATTTTAGTATTTAGGGTTTTTCCAGCTCGGGGTTAAACTAGGGTTTGAATTTCCTGGAGTTATACATAACCAAAAATATTGACCTAGGTCTCTCTACTTCAATTTTGATGAGGAGATAAATACTATGTTGGTCTCACTCAAAAATTCCTCTTCTGTAAGAAGCCCTAATTTCTCGCACCAAAAACTAAAAATGCTCGAAATCGAATTTTGCTTCAACAGAAATATGTGCCCTTCAATAGAGAGTCAACCTAGCATACTTTTGCTAATGGATTGTGGAGAGAGACCGAAAAAGTAAGAATCCCTAACTTCTGCAGCTGCACAATGTCTTCTTCTGAGGTTAGCTCTGATAACATGTTAGATTTTTATCATTCAAGATAGCATTATGATCTTCGGATCTTTAACTGGGAGAATAACATGCACAGCAATAAAACACAAGAGACAAGAGACACAAACAATTTTCCTCGGGGAAACCATAAAGGAGAAAACCCCGTAAATTCCTCAGAGATAGAATCAACATCAAAAGTAAAACCTGAAAACATAAAGATGATCTCCCGACAGCAGTATTCTCTCTCTCTGATCCCAGTGTCTCCTCTCTCACTCATGTGCCCCAGTGAGTGAGTGTGTGTGTGATAAATATAGAGGCTCACTCTATATTTATATTATTTCCTTGACTTGAATCCCACTCCAATATGTCAGCCTCACTTAACAATTACTCATTAGATCCGACATCTCTAGGAGTGTCTAATAACCCTAGTGCCCCACAACTTATGGGGACTTTGCCTCCTCCGACGAACAATGAGGGTTATCCTTAACACAATGGTGGGGACTATTTCCCCAACTTACAATAACTCACCTATGGTTGACTTCTCTAGGATATTCTAATAACCCTAGGGCCCCACAGCTATGGGGAATTTAATCATTGACCTATAGGAGGGTTAGCCACAATGACTTGACATGACTTGTTTACATTATAGAACCTCCCGACAGGAACATCGGGGCATGACATGAATTAAATACATTACAGAAACATCCTAGAATAAACATCGGGGTACAGTACATAATATATACAGATGAATACATTCCGAAGTTACAAATACATCAACAACCAACCCATTTTTGCAAGTGAAAACTACATGCCTGACGGTCCCAGTTTGTCCCAACAGTATTGCTGGCCCTCCTTGACATAGTACCAATCCTAGTATACCATTTATGGCTATTCTCAACCTTCCATATTTGGCATGGTTGACAAATGAACCCATATGTCTTGACCCTTTCTGGCCTCCTATGCCTACCAAAATCCCATTAGAAATCCCTAAGTTTGAGGTAGAAGACCCACAAAATACAATATGTCATCCCACTTATGGTGTTCTTCTAATAGCATAGTTGATGATTCTATTATATTGTGGCTTTTCTATCGCACACTCACAAGTGTTGCATCCAAATGGTATATCGAACTTCCTCATACTAGTTACTCGGAATTTTCCTTGTTATCCTTGATGTTTCTCCAGTATTTTCCGTTACTTGTCTGTTATGATGAGGGCATGGAAATACTATTATCCTATCAAAAAAACACTACTACCCATATCACATATCATATCCATGAGTGGCATCATCGTCGTAGCTTGTGTAAGATCCAATTAGACGATAGAGTTTTCTGAGATTGATTTCTCAAAAACGTACTCCCCCCATCACCAAGGATGTTGAATCTCAGCGCCCACAAACTGAGGAGGAAGCCATCCTAAAGGCACAATAGTTTGATGTTATCTACACCCAATCAGGTTATCTGTATACCATTAGACTTGATGCTCCTTATACTACCTCCTCACATCGAGATACGCTGGCGGAATCTCATGCTGCTGATGGTGTCATTGGATATATTACTTAGCACCCACACCTATACATGATCTCTCCTTTGATCCCATCTCATTCTAGTACCACCGCTATTATCACCCAAATAGGTTACACCCTTGAATTTTCATGCGTAGCAGCTCAGTCCATAGACACACCTTCCCATTCGTCTCCCGCACTAGTTCCTAATGTTAACGTACCAAATTTCTTGATACCTTCATGTAATGGTCAAACTATAGGATTTTCAACCCCTCCAGCTACTCCTTCCTATTACCCAACACCTGTGCAACCTACACTTGTTCGATCCTCGACTCCTTCTGCTCCTCAATGAGAGGTCTATTCTTAGCAAAAAATCCCTAATCAACCTACCCACAATAACCAACAAGGGTGGGGATGATTATAGAGAGGTAGGAATAAGGGAAACAACCAACCTCAAGAAGGTGGCCATCAAGCCAACCCTCTGAATAACAATGGAGCCAAACCCTTTGCACAAAACCCTCGGCATCCCCCTAGACCTAGGGAGAACCTTCAATTGTGGACTAACCATGCATGCACTATTTGTGACAGTTACGACCATTATACACATCAGTGCCCCCATATGAACCATGTATTCCACTTGTTATAAGATGACAATTAGCATGACCCTAGTGCAGCCACTATGACATAGTCAAACCCAACACCACAAAGTCCTCCACCTTTGGTGATGCGGGACCCCTTACCAAATCAAGGAATGGTTGAATCCCAACCATTGGTACCATACAAGCCCACACCAACCCCTTTTGATCCACCTATTGATCCTGGTGTCCATCACCTTATGTCCTACTACATGTTCTTTATGTGATGTTCAAGGCCATGTGACACATAATTATCCCTATTTTCCAATCCTTCTCACAAACATGCGCACTGTAGTTAAGAACGATGACACTATAGTGGTAAACATACCAACCATACATTCAATTAAAGATAAATCACTACATACCAACCACCTATGTGTATTTTGTGGCCTATATGGCCATTATTCCCACCATTTCCCAAAATTTCCTGAGTACCGGTCACTCCTTAGTGACCTTCGCAAGAAATCCCATGATTTTGAACTTAGTTTCCTTGAGGAGATCCACCCACCAACCTCTTTCTTAGACACCAATAATACCATTTACACAATCTCTAATTACATCATCTCATTCCCCTCCTCTTCTATGGAAGGTCCCATTGATCTATTTGACCACCACTTTTGTGACGAT
This sequence comes from Pseudotsuga menziesii, assembly GCA_001517045.1. NCBI lineage: Eukaryota > Viridiplantae > Streptophyta > Pinopsida > Pinales > Pinaceae > Pseudotsuga > Pseudotsuga menziesii. The sequence continues at coordinate 16,956 of LPNX010630112.1, forward strand.
GGAGAGATCCTTGAAAGCACCACCATTTTTACCCTATTTCACTTAGTCCATGATGTCAAATCACTTCTTCACATTGAATGTTAGATTTTGTCACTTGGCCTTGTCATCGAACGTCTACCTAATAGTTCGTTGTTGGAAAAACACCTACATATGCTTGAGAAAACAAATGAGAATCATTGCGCTGATATCCAAATTATTGAAGTGTCTAAGACATGGTTGAATACCCATTATGACTCCAACATCCACCCATGCACCTTTAGCGAGGGGGACCTAGTCCTCGTTTACGACCAAGCCCATGATAAGACTCGAAAAGAGAATTTTGAATCCATGTGGTATGGCCCTTATGTCATCCATTAATGCCTATACAAGGGGTGATATCTCCTCACTAACTCCAATGGTCACCTCTTGAAGAAACCCTGCAATGGTCTCTACCTCAAGAGATTATATGATCGAAGTGTCCCACCATGCATATCCTTATATCATAGTTTTTATTTTCTTGTTTTGCATCATTCTTACCACAAGTCTTACAGTTTTTTCCCTTGGTTGTTCCAGATGGATCCTACATTGCCTTGTAATGTTGGTTTTGCTGACAGTGCAAGTATATGGCCTCCTAATCTATCCTCGCATGCGTGGGTCATTTATTCCTCATCACATGATTTCATCAATATCAATGAAATTTGTGTTCGTGTTGCTACCAACAACCAAGGTGAGTACGACGGTGTCGCTGGCCTCCTTCTCGCCACCCTTCACTTGGGTATTCATTTCCTTGATGTGTTCCTAGAATTCCAACTACTTCCAACTGCTACTGGGTTCATGATCCCTTCCTCTTTAGATATTTCTTGCACACTAGACACATTGTTAGACATTTAGAATCCATTTCATTCATGCACATTCCGAGAAGTATCTATAGTGTAGTAGGAAAAATTTATAATGACGTTCTACAGTGGCACATAAATCATCGCATATAGGAAATATATTGCATCATACATCATCATATAGTCATCCATACATATGACATATACATCACATAGGCATACTCACAATCATAAAAAAAAACTCATAAAAATCCATAAAAAATACATAAAGGTGCATCCATGTGCATAAATATCATAATCATGTTCAATACAAAATGAGAAACTCCATAGGATTTCTCGTCTGATCAAACATATCATACAAAAATACCCTTGATCAAATGCATTGGGGGTAGCATCACATGATGCTAGTCCTCCTCATCCTCCTCTGACTCTATGTGCTCCTTAGTGTCCTCCTCCTCGAAGATGTCTTCTTCCATCAACATGTCACCCTGTGTCGTTGCTCTAACATACTCAGCAGCAACCATGATCCTACTCATCAGAGAGATCCACTCCAGAGGAGGTCTATAGCATGCGATGATCAGAATATCATCTATATACTAGCATCCATCATCGGTGAACCCCTCCAATAGCCACTCCATGTCCAACCGCAATGAGTCCAATTTTGCACTCTATCACCTCCTCTGTTTGTGAGCTGGTGCATCTAACCCTTCTAGCCTTCCTCTGTGCCAATGGTACCCCACTGGAGGGTGTGGTCGCACGTCTGCACATGCACAAAATATTCCATAAATATATATCACATTTATGATATAGCTACAACTATGATAGTAAACTATATATTACTAAAACTACATAGAGTCATGTATACGTACCATTAGGTCCAGAGACCTATCTTGGAGGTCAAGGCATATCTAAATTTCCTAGGTAGTCCATCCTCACATATGGATAGTCCTCTATAAGGACAGAAATCTTCCCCCACTATGAAAAAATATCTCGGGTGAAGAAAATCCCCACAAGGCCACCTCCATCCCCAATCATCATCTCGCACCAACGCCTCATGCGATATTTGTGAGGTCCCCCTTGCACACCTCTAGATGTAGTTGCAGTGTCGGTAGTTGTCCAAAGAATAATGACAAAAAAGGAGGGGAAACAAAAATCCCCACCTACCAAGATGATTTGGTTCAGGAAACAATGAACCGATGTCAAGTACATATGGGACCACCCATAGTAGGTTTCCCTTAGCATACTCTTGACCATTAGTATTCGGTCTCCTGAGATCTTGTATGGACATTTCAATCCTAGTATCTATAGCACCATCAATTCCACTAACCCATTCTATAGACTCTCGATGTCACACTCTAATATGTATTATTTATGCACATATGCTGAGGCATAACAATGACTGATGCACAGGTCATACATCAACACCTCCCTCGAGAGCTTCGATGGGGTATCACCAATCACGCCCAATAATGGGAGCACTGTCAGAAAAAATAGGTCTCAGAAGATGATCTCTAATCACTCACCTTGTATGATGAAACATTTTGAGTCTTGATCCCAAAATTCCACCAGCTTGTTCAATAATAGATTCGTTAAACACATCAAGGGGATCTAAAAAAACTTCAGCAACCCACACCAAAAAAGCGTATCCTACACTACTGCATCAGCCTCTACATCATATCTGAGATCCTCGATCTCTTTCTCTCACCATCTAACTCAAGGAATCCTGCACATCCAAAAATTCCTTGTCAAACCCAGTTGTAAAAAAAATTTGATTTTGCGCTAGGTCGCGTCTGTCGAGCCTTTTTTTGAGACCCAATTCTTGCAAAAAAACTTGACAAGTGCGGCCTAGGTCATGCCTGTCTCCTGAATAGGTGTGACCTAGTTCATGCCTGTCTCTCAGATAGATACAACAAGTCGTTCCTTTATTCTCAATAGGTGTAACTTGGGTCACTCCTTTTACCTAAAAAAGTGTGAATCGTCCCCACGAACCCTTCTTCCTAGGTCGATGCCCCCAGAATGATCGAATGCAAAAAATAAACCAGTAATATTGATGGGCTTGGTGAGAGCTCTTACCGACAACTCATGTCATAGATTGAAAAACCACTGGTCCAATAAGAAGAAATCCGCAGTTGTGCTATGGCACCCTCCACTCCAACTCAATACTACACAGTGAAAATGACATGTGTCATGTGGTTCCCCCTTTTTATAGGCCTCCATTTGATCAACCCTTTCTTTCGTGCACCACAAAGTCATCCGACATCCATTTTTCACACTGTTCACATAGTCGGGTTGGGTTTTCATCGTTATCCACTCATGAGACCCACATCTCCTTCTCTCCCTCTGATTTTCTAGGCCATTTCTTGGTGTCACCTCGATTTGCGTGCCACCACACGAATCAAACCCTATTTGTATCGACATGTTCCTGATCCATTCAATCCATCCATGCTACAAACTTGGCCTTATTTTACCGCTATTCACCATCCCGCAAGGATTCCCCACCATTGTTCCTCATTTATATCTACCATGTTCACAACATCACCCCTTTCGATACAACAAACAAATCCTCCTTGCTTGACTTACAATTACGAAGTTTCTATTAATATTTTTTCTAACTCCTAAAATAATGAAAATATTTCCAATTACACTTGCTTCCTTTCACTCTCATTAAAGTATTTGATGGGGAGTCTACGGGGCCTCGTTTATCTCCCTTTTTGGACTACGTAGACTATTTTAAAAAAAGGACCATGCTGGCACCTTCGATCTAGAACGTTTTCGTTTGTATCCTTTTACACTTTGTCAGACATTGGGACCGTACTATATGAAAAATATCATTTATGGATTGTATTTAAGCTCTTTTCCATCCCTCGCATAATGAAAATATCATCAATCAAACTTGGTTTCATTCATGCTCGTAAAATTATTTGAGTGACCATCCAATTGGTATAGGTTTAACCTTTTTCATCTTGGTTGGACTACCTATGGAAAATAAGTCTCTCTGTCCCTTTTGATAGGGAGAGTTCTCCTTTGTACACTTTTATCCTTTTTTGGACTTAGGAGACTACTATACTAAAAAGAGACCCCACTAGAGTCTTCTTCCTATTTTTAGAATCTCTAAATATGAAAACATCATCAAGCATTTACCATCACAATATTGACAAAAATCCACGAGATAGTATCATACTGAGCATACTTCTATCCCTTCTTTGAGCTCCTATAACTATGAAGAAGGACCAAATGTTGCCTTTATGTTCCCACACATATTACATATGGTCTCATACTATGGCAGCGGGTCTCCTTTGTTCAGAGTACTTTGTGATGAGTCTCAGTTAAATCCCCTGGATATTACTAATCCATTTATGTCCCCAAGTATCCACCATTGAAGTTATGTTCCTAGTTTCACAACTTTGGTCCCATCCTTATGAGTTAGTATCAACTACTTCTAGACCATCCCTGTCGTTATACTTTGAACGAAGGAAGTTTTATTGCCCCATATGCCCCTACCCCTGTTCCCCATTTAGTGTCTTAGTCCCCTTACTGTTCCATATATCTGGTTGTTCCCCTCGTGCTTCTATCAAGGAAACCTCATTGCCTTGATAGTTGTAGGTCTCCCTCTGTCGATGTAAACACATCTATTCTAGAGGATAGAACCATAGGTCCTTGTATCTTAGTTTCATCCCTCTCATTGATGAGTTCCTTGGACCACTTGAAAGGAGCCCATAGTGCCTTTAGGTTTGGTTGTTTCTCATGTGATCGAATTCAACTCCAGTATCACATCGTTGACATTCATACTGGTATTGGTTCTCTCATTATTTGGTTGAAGACCCTAGTTGTCACCTGAATTTAGCACATTGGTGAGTCTATTTAAGGTACCCATACAGTTTCATGTCCATTGTTATTTATGGGCTTCGTTTGCAATAGTTTTCAGAATCCCCTTAGTGTCATGCTTTAGTGTATCTACAGTACTTGATGTTGTTCATTGTACCTCAGATATTCTGAATCTCATCCATTGATTCCATACAGTTGTGTACACCTCCAAATTTAGGAGAGAATCAGTTTTTATTGTTAGTATTATTAATCCTCCCTTCACCAAACTATCTATTAAATTAGTTTAGCCTAACTTAGGATTTTTAATTAACTAATTATGTCCACTAGTACCATTGGGTACACATGGCCTAATGGGGCTACATGCACCAGTTACTAGAGTGTGGAGAACACTGCAAGAGGATAAATGACACTGAATGCAATTGCATGCATCAGTTTAGGCACCTCCTAGACCAATCCCTAGATTTTAGGAGCCACTAGGAATCCTGACACCAACCTCCTTCAGTCAGCTGGAGTTGGAACTAGTTAATCTTAGTTAATTTCAAGTTACATTCAGTTAGATAATAATTAGTTTTGTTAGCGCTAGTTATGCATGGCTGCATGTGGATTAGGTGCCTTTCCTCACATACCACTTCAGTTAGACCGAGTTAACTGTTTATTACTGATTGTGTGAATTGTTTAGACATATGGAGTTAACCATTTGGACTCTGATATTGATTGACACATCCTGCGTTTTCTAGTCAGATAGGTATAGTCTCATCCACTTGGTAGATTCGAATTCTTCCCTAATGGATTTGAATTCTTCCTTATGTAAACTACTGTAACACCACATTTAATTAATGGCAATGATACTGTAATTACCTGAGCTATACTGATCTGTTTCCTATGTGGTTTGTTTTTTTTCAGTGTGTATATTCATTCTCCTTTTACTGCAACAATAATATTTTCCTCATTGCTTGAATATATAAATGGAACAAAAATTTTAACATGGTATTAGAGACATTTCAAGAAAGATTCATGTTTGTTTCTCTCCATTGAAAACCAGAAGAAGCTGGGTTTCCACAGAAATCTCGTAAAGAGTGCCTTGCTTCGTCCAAATTTATTCAGAGTGGTCATGAGGGCATGATGGACCCTAAGAAAGTGTTCATGTCGAGATGGAAGGAATGATTCTAAAATAGTTCTAATTTTTTAGTGCTTTGCAGTGAAAATCCATAGGTGCTACGTCGCTTGTGTGAAGATTTGTGTTTTTCCAGCAGGACAATTATGGATTCTCTACCTTCTACTACTTGGATCCTTACACACTTCAATTATCTTGATTAGAGGGAAGATATGTAGTTGGCCTTGTGAAAGATGGGTTATTACAGGATAATACTTGGAACGGAGGTTGAGCCCCATTATCTAGTTGAGAATAACAAGTTTTTGAACCTCTTAGATGAAGCTTTCAGTTATCTATGCACTCATATATCCAGAGATCTCCTCTTCCAGCTTGAAGGTTTGAGGACACCCAGAGAATCCTTGGAGAATATTTAAGACTTGTTTGGAAAACAAGATGAGCTTATGGGACGCCTCCTAGAGAATGAGTTGGTGGCCTTACATCCCAGCAATTTCGAACAGTAGAGCAATTATTTACTAAATTCAAGTCTCTTTCACTCGAATGCATATAGTGTGGAATAGAAAGAAAGGATGAGAAAAATGTGTTTTCCATTCTTAGCAAACTCAGCCTAGAGTATTCTGTATTTGTCTCAATATTCCATTCTAAAAGGGATTCCTTTTAGGATTGGAAAATTCCTTCACTTGATTCTTTTTCTGAGTCCTTAATCAAGGAGCAAGAGAAGTTTATCTAGATGGCAGTCTTTAAGACCTTGAAATATCAAGCTCTCCTAGTAACAGACTCTTCCAAAGCGCAATATAAATGGAAATAAAAGTAGAAGGAGCCTAAGGAATCTGATTCAAAGCCCAAATAAAATCAGAAGACTTAAAAAGGAGCATTGGCTCTAAGAAAAATAAGAAGTTCAAAAATAAGATGTGTCCCTATTGTATGAGAGGTTTTCACCTTGAAAACTATTGCATGAAGAAGAAAGTAGATCAGCTGACTGCTCTCCTCAAACAGAATAGCATTGCTCTCCCACAAGGAGCAAAGAATTATGATGATGGAAATGAAATTTTCCATGCTTTGAAAGCTGGAATACCTCAGTCAATAAATTATTTGATTGATTCTGGAGCATCCAACCACATGGTTGCCTCCAAGGATTTCTTCTCCACTCTCAACATCAAATAAGGGCCCACTATTCACATGGGAGATGACTCCCAAATTTTAGTGGCAGGAAGAGACACAATCAAAGTCCATCATGGTGTGTTCAGAGATGTCCCATATGTTCCATCTCTTGCAGCTAATGTGTTTTCTGTATATCAGATGACTCACACTGGATCACCAAAGCAAGTGTTGCTTAGACCTTACTTAGTAGAGATCACAAAAATCTCAACTGGGGAGATTGTAGCGAAAGGATTTGTTGATCATGCCTCCAATGCATATATTTTCTCTCACTTCATGCCATTTACAGTTCCAACATCACCATAGCTTCCATTCAAAGCAGATGAAGGTATAAAAATTCCTTCATTTCCTATTGCAGATATAATTTTATTTCTTGACATTTCAGATTTAGATTCGGAAGAGGAGGCACAACACCATGATCCATACATTGATCTTACACCTCAAAAGGATATAGATCCAAATCCAACATCTACCTCATTTTAGAAGCCTAAATGGGCTCAACACCTCATAAAAGCAGTTGTAAATGGTGTTGTGGATCCAGATCACGACATAAGAACAAGGTCCCAGTATCAGAAGGAGACGGTTGCATTGTCCCACACAAAACCACTTCTTCCCGAGAGGTGTTTTATGATGTTGGGGTTAGATCCTCAATCCTTCAAGGAATATTTCCATGACCCTATATGGCGGAAGGGATGATTTTAAGGAACCATACTTATTTAAAAGTGTATAAATGTTGGCGAATATTACCAATTCTTAAAACGCCAACTATAAAATGATTCGCGATATTTTTCAAAAAATATTTTAATTTGGAAGGATTTTATATCGTTTATATAATAATTTGGCAATTTTTAGGGTGAAATAATTTTACCCCATCAAAATTGGGCGAAACAGGGCTTCAAAAAATGCAAAATGGCGAATCTTTTTTGGGAGAAAAACATGGAAAAATAGCCCACTGGGATAAAATTCGCCCCTAAAATTATCCCTGTATGGCAGGCATCCATGAATGAGGATTTTTATTCGCTACATGACAATAAAACATGTGAACTTGTCTCCTTACCTCCAGGAAGGAATCTTGTATAGTGCAAATGGATCTACAAGACCAAGATAGTTGCAGATGGAACCACAACCAAGTACAAGGATCAGTTGGTGGACAAAGGATACTCTCAGGTTCAAAGCTTGGACTACAACGAGACATTCTCTCCAGTATCTAGAATGGATTCCATCAGGCTTGTCTTGGCTATTGTAGCTTCCAAAAGACAAGCCTTATTCCTACCATTATTCCTTCCAATTTAACCTTCACAACTAAAATTCGACCAAATAAGGTCCAAAACATTATTATTCCTTCCTGCATAAATGAAGGGAAGTTGACCATTTATTGTGACTTATCCCCACTCTCCCGAAAAAGAAAAAAAAACTAATAATGTAGATGTAGGGTTCCCAACAACATACATACATATGTGAACACACACACACACACACACAACATAAACAATGACACATACCCTAATGCTTGACCTTAGTTGTATGCCATCTTCCCATTATAAAATTTTATTAAGTAAGATATTAAAACAACATGAAATCTATATATAATTGAAGTTGTTAACAGAAAAAAATGTTCACCTATCTCTCCATGGTCCAAACAATAATTATACATCATAATCCCACAATTATTCCTTCCATTTTAACCTTTGCAACTAAAATTCCACCAAATATTATCCAAAAATTATTATTCCTTCCCCCATAAATGAAGGGAAGTTGAGCATTTTTTGTGACTTATCACCACTCTCTCCAAAAGGACCAAAAAGTCCTAAAATGAGAATGGGTGAAAAACCATGGACAAATACCATGCACAATAAAATACCATGGGTCAAAAAACTTGGGTCATCCTCTAAATACATTTTGAAGGTCTACCCACAAACATTCATGAAGTTTTTAATTTTTCATCAACGTTTAACCTTTCGCCATTATTCCAATATTTTTTCCATACCATTCCCACAATGTATGTTGAACTTGATCCATACCCACTTGGATCCATTCCCCCTTTTTGACAACCATTATTGGAGACGAATCGAGAACCAGATGATGGAGCCGGTGGACCATTTCCTTAGAGAGATGCAGTGGCCCATATTACTAAAATATATGCTTGTTATTGTTTTTCATTGGTTAGAAAAAATATATAAGAAACCATAAAAAATATTGTCACTGTTCTTATTTACAATTTTACTGTTGCAAATCAATATGGATAAATCCCTCACACCATGAACTCTACCCTATGATATAGTTGATGTAGGGTAGGTGCTTTTGCACGTAGTAGGGGAGAAATCCCCACTACAGTTTTGGAGACTCCACTGTCTCGATCCCATTAAATATTTGTTTTTGCTGGTGTTTCTATTGGTTTATTTTTCTTGGGTACCTTTAGCAGTCACACATATGACCCCCCTGCGGAAGATCCAAACCATTCCTTACACAGTTCCTACCCCCCAGCCTAGACCTATATCTTTTTCTGAAAAAACCCTCATTTTCGATCTGATCGCACCTATCCAGTAGAAATATGCAACCAGGTCGTACATATTTTCCCATTAAGCATGACCTAGGTTGCATATTCTTCCACGATAAGTGAGACCCGGACCAAAGCTCCATATCGCAATTGTCTAGGATTCCAGAGCATTTTCTGTCGCTATTATGACCATGTTTTGTGTGACCTGTTGCACATAAACACTTGTTTTGTGTGTCATGAGCCTTTCTGTTGATTGTATGTCTCGATTGCGACTATTTTGTAGTTCTATGTGACTCGGATCACACATGTTTCACCAACCGATGTGGCCTATAGTTTTTCAGTCCTTTTCGGTGTTTGAGACCCTTTTTCTAGACCCTTGTCTATGTTCTACCCCTTCCCAGCCTATTTATTTCCATATTTGATCCATTAAATCCACTTGGCTTGTTTTTTGGTCCCATTCATCTTTTATGTGAGCCCCTTTACTCGATATTGGTTGTTGAGAGACCCTGTGTGTTTCCTACAACATTATTAGTTCCTTATGCGCTCATTTACTTGTGTACATTTTATTTTCTAGAACAATTAGTTATTTTTGCATGATATTTACTATCATTTACTGTTATTTATCTTCATTTGTGTCTTGGTCATGATATCACTAGGTTTTATACATTACACATTACTTATGCACACATCTCACACCCTAAAGTAAAATGCTTGGTTCATGACCCCAAGCTAGCCTAAAAATTAACTTAACTCAACCAACATTGTAAACTCATTTAAGGACCAAAAAAATATTGTAGTTAAGTTAGGACACTGGGGATACACATCAAAATAACACCCCTTTATCACTCACATTTCAGACATAGATATTGTCCATTATGGTACCAAAATCCTCTTGTACTTGTTGACACAGTCACGACCAGACTGTTGGAGGGCCCCCTGCTCTGCGGGAGTAAGCTACAACGAAGGGGGTGTGAAAGTCATGGTGGAATACCACACTCCATTCTCCACCAAAGGAAAACCCTTCATAGTCCTCTTCATGCATGCAATATTATACCAGGTGTCGACGAACAAAGGGATAAATTGCAAAGAAACCACTCGTGACGTGTCATGAACGAGATATCCTAGTTTGTAGTCTATTTAGGGGTCTTTTTCCTGAGGTCCCTCTCGGTAGTGGGATTCTCTTAGCGTATTGTCCTTCCATTTCATGTTATTTTATTGCGGTTTCATCACCCTGGAGAGGATACAATTTATGAAGGGATTCCATCTTGTAGCCAGGAGTTTGCTTACACTTATATCCCATATGTTAGTGCATCATTTTCTTTATAGGTAGTGTTGGTTGATGGATTTTTGGACACTTTGTTGTAGACTCTCCTCTTGTAACACATTGTTCAGTTTGGTTCTAGAGATTTCTTTTTATTCTTCTAGCCACCATTTGTACGCTCTCTTTATGCACACTCGACCGTAGTTGTATTTTTAAGCCTATGTTTGACACTCTTGTTCCTACATTCATTACACAACACACCATCGCGTTATCATTGATCCACCACACTACTCACATAGACATAGGGGGAATACAAAACAGTTCGGTTCCTTGAACCGTCACTATCGTATGCATATTTGACATCATTCACCACCTTTATATCCATATAAAGCCTCTGATTCTAATTCAGATTCCTATCAATCTGAACCCACCTTGTTCACCGCCCCATCTAGCCGCATGGATGGTGCACCTCCTAACCCATTTCAGGGGGGATAGTTGATAGTGGGCTTCTATCTGTTCCACCCAGCATTCTGGGTATCCCTTCCAATGGACCTACAAGTATCGATCCTAGTTAGCCCCTTTCCATCGCACACAGTACTGGTGGTGCTCTTCCCACTAGTTGTGGCCCCAATCTAGTCACCATGGTCCATACTTTATTTTCATTCATGCATGGGGAATTGTCAGTTCTACCACCATTCTGTCTATTCCTACCATTCTAGTGACTACTTCTATTATCGGAATTCAACCATACCAACCTGTGTTTACAAGTAGAAACTACATGCGTACCGGTCCCAATTACTCCCAACACTATTGCTAGCCCTCCTCGATATAGTAACAATCATAGTCTACCATTTATCAATTTCTCAACCTTCCATATTTGGCATGGTTGACAGATGAACCCATATGTCTTGACCCATTGTGGCCTCCCATGCCTACAAAACTCCTATCATAAATCCCTAAGTTTGAGGAAAAGGCGAGAGAAGACCCGCAAAACCATAATATGTCATTCCACTTATGGTGTTTTTCTAATAGCATAGTTGATGATTCTATTCAATTGTGTCTTTTCTAGTGCACACTCACAAGTGTTGCAGCCAAATTGTATATTCTAATTCCTCATGCCACTTACCCGAACGTTTCCTCATTATCCTTGATGTTTCTCCAGTACTTTCAATTACTCATATATTATGATGAGGGCATGGAAATCCTATTATCCCGTCGATATAAAACTGCTACCCATATCATAGATCATATCCATGAGTGGCATTGTCATCGTAGATTGTGTAAAATCCAGTTAGACAATAGAATTTTTTTAGATTGGTTTTTCAAACCGTACACCCCCCATCACAAATGATGTTGAATCTCAAAGCCCACAAACTAAAGAGGAATCCATCCTCAAGGAACAACATTTTGATCTTAGCTACACCCAATTACGTTATCTGTGTACCATTATACTTAATGATCCTCGTGATGCCTCCTCACATCGAGATATGCTGGTGGAATCTCATGCTGCTGATGGCATCATCAAATATATTACTTAGCACCCACACCTATACATGACCTCTCCTTTGATGCCACCTCATTCTAGTACCACCCCTATTGTCACCCAAATAGGTTACACCCTTGATTTTTCATGTGTAGTGGCTTAGTCCAGAAACACACCTTCCCATGTGTCTCCTGTACTAGTTCCTGACGTTGACGGACTGAATTTCTTGGTACCTTCATGTAATGGTCAAACTATAGGATTTTCAACCCCTCCAGCTGCTCCTTCCTATTACCCACCACCTGTGCAACCTATACTTGTTCAATCCTTGACTCCTCCTTCTCCTCAAGGCCCAGGTCTATGCTAATCAAAAACTCCCTAATCAACCTGCCCCCAATAACCAACAAGGGTGGGGATGATGACAGAGAGGTAGGAATAATTGAAACAACCAACCTCAAGTAGGTGGCCATCAACCCGACCCTATGAATAACAATGGAGACCATCCCGTTGCACAAAACCCTTTGCATCCCCCTAGACCTGGGGAGAACCCTCAATTGTAGACTAACCATACATGCACTATTTGTGATAGTTATGGCCATTATACACATCAGTGCCCCCATATGAACCGTGTCTTTCACTTGTTACAAGATGAAAATTAGCGTGACCCTAATGTAGCCGCTCTTGCATAGCTATACCCGACACCAAAAAGTCCTCCACCTTTGGTGTTGCAGGACCCCTTAACAAATCAAGGAATGGTTGCATCCGAACCATTGGCACCATACAACCCCACACCAACCCTTTTTGTTACACCTATTGATCCTAGTGTCCATCACCTTATGAAGTTATCGTCTGATGTCAACTTACAGACTTGACGAAACCAGTATGACTCCACCACAGAAACTGTTAATCCATCTGTGACATCTACCTCTACCACTCTCGATGTGTCTTTAAATTTTTTGAAATACCCCACAAACAATACTTTCAAAGTCCCATGTCTCCCTTTGCGTCCTGTTGCAAACAATCCCACTACCAGAGACACACTTAACTACATTATAGTTGAAGACTTTCCGCCGTCTCCCTTTGGCATGTCTGCTCTAGAAGTCCTCCAAACTTGTCCTTTGCAATGCAAATGTTTTCTATCCGTGTTAGGTGTCATCGATCCCTATGAATCTAGGTTGATCACTTTTGAATTGGATTTAGGAGAAACACGTATTCCATCATCCGTCGCCTTGCAGGTTCCAATCACGATTCAGAATTTGGTCATTCATCGATGAGTGTTCCTCCACCTATGTTATGTCCACATATTTTTGGCAAAAAATTGGATCCCCAACCCTTTAACCTTCCACCACTTCCGTTCGTTCCAATGATGTTCATTTTGCTCAAGCCCAGGGAATTCTCACAAATCTCCCCATTGAGTTAGCTAAAAAAACCATGTTGATTGACATTGAGGTTATCAAGGCCCAACTTGATTACAACCTCCTCATAGGATGTAGTTATATGTATGCAATGTGAGTCTTTTCCTCTATCATCTTTCAAATCTTTATGCTTCCCCATGATGGGAAGATCATGACCACCGACCAATTGACATATTATGTTTGTAAGGGACCGGCCACACTGAAACACCTACTCCCTATGATCGACACCACCATTGAAAACATATACATACCTTCCCTATATGTCATTGTACCGAGCATCTTTACCAATTCTCCTTTGATGGAAACCTTTTCATCCTTACCCACTACCTTCACTGTTTGACATATCGGATTTGTGCACTATCATATCTTGTAATAGCCTGACCTATTCACAACCTTAATTGCAACCAAAATGAGAGACCTCAGGGGATTATTGTGGATAATTCCCATACACACAATCTCCTTCCTGTTTCCACCTTCTAACATTGTGAGTAAGATATTCTTTGTGACTCTCAACTTTTTGGGCTTCACTTTGGGTATTCCGATGTGGTAAGTGCATCCACCCACCCCTCCCCCAACACCATAGATCATGTTGACTCCCATCCAACCTGTTGAGATGATTTCACTTACACCTCTTGGTACAATAATGATTGCTTTTGTCTCTACTCCTCACCCCCCTTCTCCTATGAATATTAGATGCAAGACACCCAAAGCGAAGACCTAACCATGTCCTCCTACTACATGTTCTTTATGTTATGTCCAAGGCCATGCAACACATAATAATCCCAATTTTCCAACCCTTCTCACACACATGCACATTGCAGTTAAGATCGATGACACTATAATTTTCAACGTACCAACCATACATCCAATTAAATATAAATCACTACAGACCAACCACCTGCATGTAGTTTGTGGCCTATATGGGAATTATTCCCACCATTTCCCAAACTTTCACGAGTACCGGTCACTCCTCAGTGACCTTCACAAGACCTCCCATGAGTCTGAAATCATTTTAATTAAGGAGATCCACCCACCGACCTCTTTCTTAGACACCAATAATACCATTTACACGATCTCTACTTCCAGCATCTCATTCCCCTCCTTGTCCGTGGAAGGTCCCCATTGATCTATCCTAGCACCGCTTTCGTAACGACGGAGAGATCCTTGAAACCACCACCAGTTTTACCCTATTTCACTTAGTCCGCGATGTCGAATCAATTCTTCACATTGAATGTTAGATTCCTTCACTTCGCCTTGCCGTCGAATGTCTACTTGATACTTCGTCATTGGAAAAACACCTACTTATGCTTGAGCAAACCAATGAGCATCGTTGCATAGATATCCAAATTATCGAAGTGGATAAGACATGGTTGAATACCCATTATAACTCCCACATTCACCCATGCGCCTTTAGCGAGGGGGACCTAGTCCTTGTTTATGACCAAGCCCATGATAAGACTTGAAAAGGGAATTTTGAATCCATGTGGTATGGCCCTTATGTCATCCATTAATGTCTCTAAAAGGGGGCATATCTCCTCACTGACTACGATGGTCACGTCTTGAAGAAACCCCTTGATGGTCTCTATCTCAAGAGATTATATGCTCGAAGTCTCCCACCATGCATATCCTTATATCATAGTTTTTATTTTCTTGTTTTGCATCATTTTTACAACGAGTCTCATAGTTTGTTTCTTTGGTTGCTCCATATGGATCCTACATTGCCTTGTAATGTTGGTTTCACTAACGCTGCAAGTAGATGGCCTCCTAATCGGCACCTCAGATGCCTGGGTCATTTATTCCCCATCACATGATTTGATCAATATCAATGAAATGTGTGTTCATGCTGCTACCAACAACCAAGGTGAGTATGATAGTGTCATTGGCCTCCTTGCCTCCTCCCTTCACTTGGGTATTTGTTTCCTTGATGTCTTCCTAGACTTCCAACTACTTGTCTCCCAGTTGAATAACTGATACTAGGTGCATGATCCCTACCTCTTTAGATATTTCTTGTGCACTAGACACTTGGTTAGACATTTAGAATCCATTTCATTCATGATTGGTCCCTGAACTATCTATAGTGTAGTAGGACAAATGCCTGCTGACATTCTACAGTGGCACATCAATCATCACATATAGGAAATAAACTACATCACGCGTCATCATATAGTCATGCATCCATATGACATATACATCACATAGGAATACTCATAATCATAAAAAAAGACTCATAAAAATACAGAAAAATATAAAAAGGTGCATCTATGTGCATAAATATCATAATCATGTTCAGTACAAAATGAGAAGCTCCAGAGGATTTATCATCTGATAAAACATATCATACAAAAATACCCATGATCAAATGCATTGGGGGTAGCATCACATGATGCCAGTCCTCCTGCTTGAAGATATCATCCTCCATCGACATGTCACCTTGTTTCTTTGCTCTGATGTACTCAGCAACAACCATGATCCTCCTCATCAAAGAGATCCACTCTAGAGGAGCTCTGTAGCATGCGACGATCAAAATATTATCTATATACTACCACCCATCGTCGATGACCCCCTCCAATAGCCATTCCACGTCCAACCGCAGTGAATCCAATTTTGCACTCTATCGCCTCCTCTACCTGTGAGCTGGTGTATCTAATCCCTCCACCCTTCCTTTCTGTCGCTGGTACCCCACTATAGGGTGCGGTCGCACGTCTACACATGCACAGAGTATGCCATCAGTATCTATCACATGTATGATATAGATACCGCTATGATAGTAAACTATATATTACTGAAACTACATAGAGTCATGTATACATACCATTAGGGCCCCAGGCCTGTCTTGGAGGTCAAGGCATATCTGAATTTCCCAGGTAGTCCATCCCTACATATGGATAATTCTCTATAAGGATAGGAAGCTTCCCCCACTGTGAAAAAATATCTCTGGTGAATAAAACCCCCACAAGGATGCCTCCATCCCCGATCATCATCTCACACCAGCGCCTCATGCGAGGTTTGCGAGGTCCCCATTGTGCACCTCTCGACGGGGTTGCAGTGTCAGTTGTTGTTCAAAGAAGAATAATAACAAAAATGAGGGGAAACAAAAATTTCCACCTGCCAAGCTGACCTGGTTCAAGAAACATCGAACCGTTGTCGAGTACATATGGGACCACCCATAGTAGGTTCCCCTCAGTATACTTTCAACCATCAGTAGTTGGTGTTGGGCCCAGAAATGGCCCCTTGTGACCACCCTTAATTACCTCTTTTTGTTTTATCCTACCCCATTGAGCATGCCAAATAAATGTTTTACCCCCAATCTGCTCCTCGAACCCCCAACGTATGATTGGTCATTGTTTTATTTTATTAATACTTATGATTGTTATAATTAAGGCTTCATATCTCTCAATGCACTAACATATGATGGTTTATAAAGGTATTTTGAGATATATGGAATGCAGGAAGATCGAGATGAACATTCTACAAAAAGGATGGGCATTCATCGCTCAAGCTGATCACCATCCATCCTACCATTACCCAAGGAATGGGGTTCCAGTGTGTTATCCCAGGTGAAGTTGTACAAATATAGTTGTAACATAATGTGTCAGACTTGGAGGTCAATAGTGTGCTGCTGCTCATGTATAGCTATGATCTAGAGATATCGTCACTCCTGGGGCGATTAACAGTTTCCCTATATTTCCTATTTTTCATCCTGCCACGTTTGTAATAGATGTTGTCATTCAGGGCACCTAAAGATCATAGATATTCATGGGTGCCCCATAATAGGGCTAGGATGTTATGATTTACATTGTATAAATATGGAGAACTATTCTGAACCACAGGTTGTCAAACATATAATCAATCCATTGTATTAGCTGTGAGGAGGAATTGTGTAATCGATTTGTCTTTTAATACAAGGATTTACTTTAGATCTAATGGTTTTTACGTGTGTTCATCCAACATCTCTATGTGAAGGATGGGTCGGGCTTCCATAGGGATCGCTGAGTTAAATTAGGCATTTCAATTATTTTGTTGTGTGATGTTATGTTAATTTTATTTCTTCGTAAGAAGCTGTAACAAGTGTGGATTTACAGTGTGTCGTGATTGCATCTCTTGGATACCTGTAGTGGCATGGTGTGACAATCGACTAAGTAGGTAATTATTCCTTATGCAAATTTTGTGGTAACTACAATAGCTCGATTCATCCTTAGATATTTTAGTTGTTGTTTCCAAAAAATCTTTGTAGCTTGTCTCTTATTTTTATGATTGCAGAACTTCATTCCTGTACTTCGAATTCATAGAACAACCGAACTCAATTTAAGTATTTTGAATCTCTAGACTAATGTTCAATTTATATCTTTGGGTTTCTAGAATAATTAGATTAAGATAGTTGGGCTAATCATTAAGTGGTTTGAAACTGAATTTCCCTTTTTTTTCAATTGTAATCTAGACGTGACTTTCATATTTCCATTCTTAGATGGAGAACAGTAGAAGGTAATTGTGGTTGCTTTCCTTAGAAGGTAACTAGATTAAGTAGATTCCTAGGATGAGCATATCCGAACAGAGGATAGGATTGTTCAATTACAGTAACTTAGTGTTTAAGCATATATTGTGCATGTTATCTTTGAAATACAAGACTTCCTTGGGTTGACAATAAATATTGTACACTCTGTATGTTAGTTGGAATTCACTTTCATATTGGGTACCCAACATTTTGGCGCTATTGCTGGGGAGGATAAAAATTAAACACCATCATTAGTTGCATCCTGTAATTGTTTCTATTGAGTCTCTTTTATTTTTCATTGTAATGATTTGGGTTGCATGAATACAAGAAGGGTAAAGCGTGATCATCTTTCGACTCCAAAAACCCCACAAAATACTAATAGTGTAGGTGGTCGAGGTCATGGTCAAGGTCCACAATTGGGCATAAGGACATTCATTGACGATCTTGTTGAAAAAAATGATTCATCCACCAGGGCTTTCCATCAAGAAATGCCTATTAGAAGAATCCCTGCCGATCCTGGGGAACCAGCGTCAGGGTCCATAGTGGAGAACACACGAGCAATTGCGATATCCTCAAATATGCCTGCAGAGGAGGACAAAGTTGGTACAACCGGATTTGCTGGTAGAAGCCTGGTCTACCACATTTATAGGAAGGTTGTAACTAAATAAGAGTGGACATAGTTCCACCAGAATATTGTTGATCAGTGGAAGAATGAAGAAAAGAATGAAGAGAAGAATTAAGAAAAGAACGAAGAGAGGAATTAAGAAAAGAATGAATCGAGGAACGAAGAAAAGAACGAGGAGAGGAACGAAGAAAAGAACGAAGAGAGGAATGAAGAAGAGAAAATAGAAGAAGGAATGAGTAATAGGCCTAATTCTAATGAGGAAGAGGAAATGGGGGAAAACCATCATCATGAATATCATTCCCTTCCTGAAGGAACGGTGGCTACACTTCAATTCCCAATTCAACAGCTAGAAGGAACAACCCCTATGAGAAATATATCACCATCGGTGTTGCCTCCCTTCCATGGAAAAGTGGTAGAGGATCTAGATGAATTTCTTTTTGAGTCTGATATCCTCTGTCACAGCTACGACTACGTCACCGATGCACAGAAGTTGAAGCTCTTCCCTGCCACTCTGAAGGACAATGCATTACTCTGGTTCATGAGCCTAGGAGGTGGAACTGTCACTAATTGGGACAGGATGAAATAGGTGTTCCTAGAGAAATATCATGAATATTGAAACACCAAGGAAAAAAGAGAAGAATTGTTCAAAATGGTGTAGAAGGAAGACAAAATTCTGGAATATTTTGTAGAGAGGCTCTTATACAATGTGCAAAGAGTTGGACAGAAAAACATGGGGTTAGACGTGCTCAAGATAATCCTCCTTCGTGTGATTAGGGATGATTTCCTAGATATGTTAAACCTGTTAGGAAAGGGGGATATCTCCAAGGAGTATTTCAAAAAGATTGTGGAATTATGCAAAAGGTACTCCAGGGGATCTTCCAGGACTAATAGGTGGGATAAATGGAATAAGCTAGAACGCGATGTTTTCGACAGAAATTAGAAGTCATCTAATGGAGGTGCCACTCGTATAGAGATAGGAAACCTCCTTGAAAATTTCAAAATAGAAATGATGAGCTCTATCTCCTCAAAAATTGACGTCCTCGGGGCAAAGCAAAAATAGGTAGTAGAGGACATCACACTAGGTGGTTCTACCCTCGATGTAGAAAGAACCACCCTCTAAAGGAGTGCTCACTTGACAAGTTAGAAGTGTGTCAGTTGTGCGAGATGAACCACGACACAAAAGAATGCCCCTCACTTCCCCAAGTGAAGGCTGTTTTGCAGGCATCAACTCCAGAGGTGGAACAGGCCTACTTCATTGCACAAAAGAAACCTTGGCAACCTCGAAACCAAGGTATGACCCCAGACTCATTTCCATTTTTGAATAATATTAGTAATTGGAATAATATGAAAAATGTGAATACAAAATTCCCTTCATCTTATTCTCATTGGAACCCTTCTCAACCTTCAGTGCAAAACTATAAATCATGGAATCCCTGGACACATCCACCACACCAACCAACTTCTTGGTCTCTTGGATGGAGGAATTTCCATCCATGGAACTATTTTCCTCAATAACCTCCACATCAATAGAAACCATACGCTCCTCAATATCCTCAATAACCTCAATACCCTCATCAACAGTCGCAGCTGCAGTTGTAGAACAATTCTTCCCCTAATATATCGTTACGACCTCAGCTACTTACTCAACCTAATCCTAACCCAAACAATAAAATAGTCCATCAATTTGAGACTGTCAACATGCCTTCCTACTCCCTTTCTCCTGTTCCTTGCAACGATATTCACTTACGGTCAGGAAAAATAGTAGAGCCTGTAATCATAGAATATGTTCCACCCTTTGTACATGAAGAAGGGATGAATCCACAGCATCTATCTGATATGACCCCTATCATTGAAGATGTTGAACATCCCACTAATGGGATGGCTGAAACACAGAATGATAAATCTAGCGATACATAGCCTACCCAGCTGATTAGGAAACCACCGTATCCTGAGAGATTAATGTTACCAAGGGCAAGGGGACAACCCCAGTTTAACCTCTTAGGAGAGTTAAAGAATCTTTATGTTAAAATCCCCCTCCTTCAAGCTATTTAAGACGTACCTAGCTATGCTAGAACTTTCCGGGACCTATGCACAAAGAAACTAGGGAGGAAACCCAGAGATCCTCCCACTGTCCACGTCATAGGGAAATTATCTGCATTAATAACAGGAAAAACCCTATTGACCAAATATGATGATCTTGGGAATCCCACTATCACTATGCAGATTGGGCATACATAGATACCCAACGTACTGGTAGATTTAGGAGCAGCGATTACTGTCATGACAATCAAACTGTAAGAAAACTTGGGCTCACTAATCTTAGGCCAACCCCCACTGTTTTAGAACTGGCAGATAGATCCACCATTAAACTTGAAGGAATTTTGGATGATCTCATCATCTCAGTTGACTCTTGGGAGTATGTTGCTGACTTCTTGGTTTTACAACCTAAGTCACAGCTAGGAGGACACCCATTGATCCTGGGAAGGCCTTGGTTAGCCACAGCCGATGCTTGCATTAGCTGTTGATCTAGATCTATGACCATATCAGATGGCACCGAGACTAAGAACCTCACTCTCTATCCTCCAGCTCGGCCGAGTCTAGAAGCTTAAACTTATTTATGGATGGATCCAGAGGAAGAAGAGGGCGTTCAGCCATTATTAAATATAAGGAAAGCCTTAACTTTTAAATATGAAACTGAAGAAAATGCCATTAATAAATTCATCAGTGAACCCACCTCAGTCAATAAAGAAGTTTATCAAATCCTGAACATTACTCTGGGTAAGGAAGAACAAGAAAATCTCACAGAAGAAGCACTAGTCGGTGACACACACATAATCCTGGTATTGAAAAACTCGAAAAATATTCCCATTGAGGTAGAGTCTAAAAAAACCCTGAATATTAACCCCAGCCTCTCCTTAGATGAACAGAAGCGCCTGATCAGTCTCTTGAAAGAACACAACGGGGCATTTGCCTGGGAGTATACATACATGAGGGGTATTCCTTCTAACATGTGCACCCATCATATTTATATTAAAAGCGACTCTCGGCCTGTGTGCCAGCCTCAACGACGAACGAACCCCAATCTTAGGGACATAGTGAAGGAATAAATTCAGAAACTCTTGGAACCAGGATTCATATATCCTATTTCAGACAGCGAGTGGGTCACCCTACTCGTAATTGTACCCAAGAAAAATGGTAAATGGAGAGTCTGTGTCGACTATAGGGAGCTGAACAAAGCCACATAAAAAGACCACTTTCCCTTACCCTTTATTGATCAAGTGCTTGACACCCTATCAGGGAGGAAGTTCTTCTCCTTCCTATATGGGTTTAGCGGGTACAGTTAGATTCATATTGCTCTCGAAGACCAAGATAAAACTACCTTCACTTGTCCCTGGGGAATGTTTGTTTACAGAGTGCTTCCCTTTGGTTTATGTAATGCACCAGTAAAATTCAAAGAGCTGTAATTGGCATATTTTCATAATTATTTAATGACAGTATGGAAATTTTTATGGATAATTTCACTCCTTATGGCAAGGATTTTGAAGAAGCACTGGAAAATTTGAAAAACGTTTTAACTCACTGTGACCAGACCCAGCTATCTTTAAGCACTGAAAAGTGCCATATGATGATGAGTGAAGGAGTAGTATTGGGGCACTTCATCTCTATTGATCGAATTTAGGTGGATCCCTCAAAAATGAAGGTAATAAAAAATATACCTACTCCTGCAACTCAAAAAGAGGTGCGAAGTTTTCTAGGACACGCTGGATACTATTGAATATTTATAGAGAATTTTTCCAAACTTGCTTCTCCTTTCTTTTCATTGTTAATGAAGGATGTGTAGTTTGTTTGGAATGAAGCATGCCAGACAATGTTTGTTAAGATTAAGGAGAAGCTATCCATAGCCCCTATCTTAAGAGGGCCCAATTGGACCCTATCCTTCCACATTTCTTCAAATGCTTATGATATTGCTATTGGAGCAGTTTTAGGACAACAGGATGGTCAAGTACCTTATGAAATTTATTATATTACTAAAAACTTAGCCCTTGATGAGATTAATTATACTTTCACCAAGAAGGAGTTCTTAGCTATTGTCTACTGCATTAACAAATTTTGACACTACATTACTGGATATCCTACATTTGTGCACACTGACCACTCTGCCATTAGATATCTAATGAACAAACACCTCACTAATGCCAGAGTGACTAGATGGCTCTTATTATTACAAGAATTTGATATTACCATCATAGATAAACCTGGAAAAGAAAATGTTGTCACTAGTTTTTTTTAATCTTGTTTCACTAACAGTGATGATAATTTGCCTATTGAGGACTCTTTTCCAGATGAACATTTATTCGCAGTTTCAGCTCATTCCCCTTGGTATGTATATGTCACTAATTACTTGGCTGCAAAAAAGCTTCCGACACATATGTCTAAAAGAGAAAACAGAAAAATCATCCAGCAAAGTGCCAAGTATTGTTGGGTAAATGGTCACCTCTTTTACACAGGTCCAGATATTGAAATCAGAAGATGTGTAAGGGAAGATGAAATCTTTCATATACTGAAGGCCTGCCATGATGAACCTTGTGGGGGAAATTTTGCAGGCAGAAGGACATGACACAAAGCGCTGAGAATTGGATAATATTGGCCAACTCTTTTCAGGGATGCAAAAATATATGTTCAGTCTTTTGATAGCTGCCAAAGGATGGGTCATCCCAACAAATTAGATCAATTGCCTCTACAACCACAATTCATAATGGAACCCTTTGCTAGATGGGATCTATATTTTTTTGGCCCTATCAGCCATCATTCCAAATAGAAAGCCTACATCTTGGTCTGTACCGATTATATGACCAAATGGGTATAAGTTGTAGCTCTGGTGAAAGCTAATGACCAGGCTGTGATCAACTTTCTATATAGTGAAATCTTTACCCATTTTGAAGTACCTAAGGAAGTAGTTACTAATGGGGGACCATAGTTCATGTCACATCAATTTTAAGCTCTACTACGGAAGTATCATGTTCAACATAGGGTAGCTTCACCTTACCATCCCCAAGCCAATGGCCAAGTGGAAAGCACTAATAAATTTATTGAAGCTATCCTTACCAAGATAGTCAAGAGCCATCATAGAGATTGGGCTGACAGGCTTCCGGAAGCACTATGGGCATATCGCACCACTTGGCGTAACACCACAGGTTTCTCTCCTTTCGACTTAGTGTATGGAAAAAGTGCCATATTCCCAATTGAATTTGAAATCAAGACCCTGAAGACGGACACAGAAGTAAACCTGGATGTAACTGAAGCCCAGAAAAGAAGATTGAACCGACTGAATGAACTGGATGAGAATCGGTTAGCTGCAGTGGACCAAACAGTGTTAATTCAACAATAGAGATCCAATTGGCATGATCGATTCATCAAAAAGAAGGTATTTTGTGAGGGAGACTGGGTAGTATTATACGATTCCATATTCAAAAGATATTTCAAGGGAAAATTACGCACAAGATGCCTGGGCCTATATCTAGTAGACAAGGTATTTGATAATGGAACAGTCCACCTGGTAACTATCGATGAAAACCACGCACCATTATTTTCCAATGGTCATAGACTGCGAATGTACCATAAACCAATTTCGAAGGATGCATTTATCTCACAAATTGCCTCCGATCCAGATTACCAGCTAGCACAAGGGCATGAATTTCTCTCTGCCTCTATCAATCCTTAATTGATCACTGTAAATTGCATATGAATCATTGTACATAAATAATTGTTGTTTTCTTTTGTTATGTTATCTTTTCTTTTGCACTTGATCTGCTTTTCTATTTTTCCAAAATTTGTAGGGAAGCACCCAAGGATGGTAGTCAGATCAGGCCTGTCAACCAAAAGTCATTTTTCTGTGCCTTCCTGCACCAAATTTTTAAATTTTCCGCAGCCATGAAATCCATTTTCCGGTAGTTGCAACACCATTTTTTCGGCAATTGCAACACCCTTTTTCTAGCAGCTGTAACACCCTTTTTTCGGCAGCTGCAACACCCTTTTTCTGGCAGTTGTAACACCCATTTTCCAGCAGCTGCAACACCTTTTTTCTAGTAGCTGTGACACCTTTTTTCGACAGCTGCAACACCATTTCCAGTAGATTTTGCACCATGAAACTCCGCCTTCTTCCGTTTCCACACACTGTGACCCCGTTTTTTTTTTTACCATAAAAAGCCGTTTCGCCCAGCTGCAGCACAATCACTTTTCGTCTGCTTAACATTTTCTTCCCTCTTTTTCGGCAGTTGCGAAATCTTTTCCAGCAGCTGCGACATCTTTTCCAGCAGCTACGACATCTTTCTCGATAGCTGTGACATCTTTTTCGGCAGCTGCAACTCCGCTATATTTAGCTTATTTTTCTATCATTGAAGGACGTGCCTCTGCTTTGATTTATTTATGACCTACAGCTGTGACTCCTGTGTTATTAGCAGATCTTTTTGCACGATAGCAACTCCTTTATATATGGCTCTGATTCTTGATGACAACAATTTGACCCATAATGTAATATTTATCATATTTTCGATCATTTTGACATGATGGATTTTGATTCACCGATGGAAAGAGTTATTACAGTACCTTTGTAATAATGATTACATTTAATGACTGCACATCACACAAGTTCAGCTTCCGCAATGTCTGCAACCACAGGTTCTATTATTCTCCAAAGGACATCCAACGCGCATTTTTGAAGGTATGGCTTTGATTAACCACTTGATTAAGTATCAATATGATTTGACAATATCAGTCATACCTCCCTTTTTAAGCCCATTATTGCATCGATTAACTCTCTTCTCGTGTGACGTAAAGACTAATTATGCTACCTAATAACCGCCACCTTTCCCAATTCGGAATAAAATTTCAAATAATAAAGTGCATTGAAACTTTCCAAATTTGCCTAACTCTCCTCTCAGCTGTCCATGCATACTCTGTGCTATAACCTCCATTATCGGAGTCTGTAATCTGTTGAACTGCAAACTAATTTCAAAGTCAGAAACATGGGGATTTCGGCTCGTTATGAACCTTCAAACACACGAGAACTCAGGAGAAATGCTGCAGTCTTTGTTATCTTTAAAGCTGTTGGTTGGACAAATTTTTTTGAACATCTGAATAGATTTCACCATGAAGCAACCTTACAGTTTGCTCTAAACCTCACAGAAACTCACTCAGAGGTTTGGGGATTATGCATTGAAGTTTCTAAAGCCATCATGGCTGAGGTCAGTGGTATTCCTCAGGTGGGAAGGGCTTGGTTTGGACGTCGAGTACCCACTAACGCAACAGTATAGGACTTTCTAATAGAAGGGGAGCAGGTTCAAACACCAAAAAGGGGGATAGTATTACATTCATTACTGCAACCATGGAATCACATTGATATTTTCCTTAAGAAATATATCACCTATGAAGGTAGGTACCAAACAGTATATAATTCTGAATTCCCTTTACTATCTCATCTCCGTCACATGGTTCTGTTAAATATTCCATATTATTTACTCAATGATTTACATCATATGGCGTGGTTTGTTTGAGTTTCCAAACATCCACTCTCCTCACTGATCCACCATGGCCTCTTTAAATTAATATTCTTAAGGACCCTTTCTCAACACAATATAACTTGGGAGCAATTTACAGCTCAATTTCAGGAACCCTCTCCTTTGCCTGGTATTCCAATAGAAGAAGAGCAGGTCCATCCATAGTTGGGGAAAAATGAAGCACAACAGGAGGCTTAGAGCCCCTCCAATATAGTTGGGGGGGGGAGATGAGACTAGATCAAAGGATCAACTAGGGGCACAAGTAGAACAATTGAGAGAAGATGTACATAAAAACCCCGTGGAAGAACTAAATAATAGGGTAGCTCTGACAGCAAAGGGTGAAACTGGAGCAGCATTAGATGCTACGACAATTGAACCCGAAGATGACAAATCCATGGCAACAGAATAAAATACTGAGTTGGTGACCATTGAATCCTCACCTGAGTGGGGAGGAAATTTGATTAAGGAAGAACATCCTGAGGAATAAAAAAATGCTGGAACTAGGAACATTCCTTCTACCTTAGTTGTGAATCCAGAAACTCCAGCACCACAAAGAAAAAGGAAGAGATCAAAGAATGAAATTAAGGTGTCTCCACCAATAAGAAGGAAAAGAACTAGGTCGTTCGTAGTAGCAGAAGCAACAAGGGAAATATGGGCAGCCTTAGAAGCACAAATTGAGTTCCCCATTCTTGAACCCAGACCAATTGATGCCCCATAGGGGCCGGTCGAAGAAGAACCCCAAATTGAAGGACTTATGTTTGAAAATAGGCTATTAAAAGAGGAAGTCCAAAGACTTAGAAAGGAATTGGAAAATTGGAAAGAAGCATGCTGAAAACAGGGTGAAAGGAAGTTGCACACATTGGTGGAGGTTATAGATCAATTGGAGTGATCAAATCCTACCGAGCCTAGCAATGAGGAAGAAAGAGTGGTCTGTCCCACCTATGGAGAAATCTTTAAAGAATCAGGCCACAAGATTGTAATTGGTGCCTTTACAACACAACAGTTTGCAACTACAACGGGGGAATTTTTAGAGAAAGAAGATGTTGTCACACAAGAACCGGAATCTTTAAATATTCTTGCTGAAATTGCCACTAACTCTGGGATAGAGGAACCAAGGGATGAAGTTAGTCCCAATTTTATGGATGAAGATTGCACTGTGATCCCGGAATCCTCCCATGACATAGAAGTGGAACCAAAACAACAAGGCAATTATGGGGTTGAACAGGGTGCAGTCACACAAGAACTCGCATCACTCAATGTTCTTGTCCAAGTGGTTGTCTAAATGGGAGGAGAACTAGGAATTGAGGTCACTCCAGAGTTTAATAAAGAATTTTGTACTAAAACTCCAGAATTTTCCCGTGAAACAGAAATCATAGAAGAGGAGCCACAACAGTAGGGAGATGAAGAAGTGAGTCAGGATGTTGTCACACAAGAACCAAAATCCGTGAACGTTGTAGTAGGGACTCTTGAAATGCAATAAGAAAATAACCCTGAAGTGGATGTCATTCTTGATATGGATTGGAGTGAAGATGAACAAGATCAAACAAAACCCTCATGTGACAATGAAATCCTTGAGGAGCAGCTGCATGCTAAAGAAGACATCCAATCTCAGCAGTAGGAGGAAAAATAAGAACATGGCTCTATCACACCAGAACCAGTAGCCTCACAGCCTCCAGCTGATATAGTAGCTAATAATCAGGTAGAAAATGGAATTAAAATTTAGGATAAAGTTGCTCCACAAGAAGCAACATCCTCACAGTCAGCTGCTAAAATTTCCATGAGAGAACCCCAGAGAGAAGACGCTGTTACACAAGAACCAGCGTCTCCAAGAGTGGTGGACACTATTGCTGAAGAGAGTCCAGAAAAGGTTGTTGTCACACAAGAACCAGCACTCCCAGAAATAGCTTCAGATGTGCAGGATTTCCAATGTGGCACATCAGGTGACAAGGTGTGGATTGATCCCCTTCAAAACTTCATTGACCTGGATTTTGATAAGGAGGAGCATCATGAAGAAGAAACCCTGAACCCTACAAAATAAATCTCAATTCTGAGAATGAAGGTAATAAAATGGAAGAGCCAGGTGGAGGAATACCAAGAAGGGATAATTTCCCTTACTGAGCATAAAAAGATTATCAGGAGACTGGATGAGAAATGGGCGGAATAACGTATGACCCAGAAACTTTGAGAAGAAGAGCTACAGACCAATTTAAGGGAGTTGAAAAATTTCTAGTCTATGCAGAAGAAAAAAGAGCAGATGTATGCTCTTTCTCAAGAACTCCTGGGCACTAGGGTACCTTCTTCTTCTTACCCTGTCTTTTTGTTTGAACAATTTGTTTGGTTTAAGTTGAGAGCTGTGAAAGAAGGGAGGTCATTTGAGATAACAACCTCAGAAAAAATTTTGGAAATGTTTTTAAGAAGCAAATTTGAAGATCAAAATTTGCTGTGTGAATTATATCTGCATGAGATGGCTTGCCCTTTGGACCGCCATTCAAATCCTGTCCCGTTTTTAGGAGATGTTCATTTGAGGGCCTTTACTTCTTTTGTGATAAATCATGCTCAATGAGAAAGGTCTTTCCAAACCTTTTCTCACAATGAAGCTCACTCTAATCTGTGGGTTCAAAGTGAGCCTCAAAATTCGGGTATTTTTCTTGCTCAACACAGGAGTTTGCTCTCATGCCCCATCCAAAATCGACATATAATGGAACTGCACGAGGAAGCTATTTCTACCTGTACCAACCATATTTATATACACCAACAAGTAGCATTGGAAGGAAGTAAGCATAGATGGTAGGTTGCCTCTCCTACACTTAGGAGCAGAGGCCCCTATTGTTTTAGAAATTTTTGAACAAGCACTTTCAAGGGTTGAGGGTTATGTTGGATGTATCAAGGAATGTGGGGCTAATTTGTTGGGCCTGAAATTTAAATTTCCCCTCATCTGGTGGCTAGAAAAACCATACAGGATGGATTTCTCACTAACCAAGGTAGAGGAGCAGCGATGCTAGATATATTGGATTTCCCACAGAGGATTCATAGAAAAAGAAGGGACATCTGAGTTCCCCTACAACTTCTCCTCTCTCCATGAACAGAGCACAGTGCAAGATTCAGATTCAGAATAATAGAGGTTTTTGCATGAGGACATGCAACAGGATAGTTGGGGGGAAATGTTGGGCCCAGAAATAGCTCCTTTTGACCACCCTTAATTACCTCTTTTTGTTTTATCCTACCCCATTGAGCATGCCAAATAAATGTTTTACCCCCACTCTACTCCTCGAACCACCAAGGTATGATTGGTCATTGTTTTATTTTATTAATACTTATGATTGTGATAATTAAGGCTTCATATCTGTTAATGCACTAACATATGATGGTTTACAAAGGTATTTTGAGATATATGGACTGCAGGAAGATCGGGCTGAACATGCTACAAAGAGGATGGGCATTCATCGCTCAAGTTGATCACCATCCATCCTACCATTACCCAAGGAATGCGGTTGCAGTGTGTTATCCGAGGTGAAGTTGTACAAAGATAGCTATAATAGAATGTGTCAGACATGGAGGTCAATAGTGCGTTGCTGCTTGTGTATAGCTGTGATCTAGAGATATCGTCACTCCTGGGGAGATTAACAGTTTCCCTATATTTCCTATTTTTCATCCTGCCACATTTGTAACAGCTGTTGTCATTTAGGGCATCTGAAGATCAGAGATCTTCATGGCTGCCTCATAATAGGGATAGGATGTTATGATTTACATTGTATAAATATGGAGAACTGTTTCAAACCAAGGGTTTTTGAACATATAATCAATCCATTGTATTAGCTGTGAGGAGGAATTGTGTAATCGATCTGTCTTTTAATACAAGGAGTTACTTTAGATCTAAAGGTTTTACGTGTGTTCATCCAACATCTCTATGTGAAGGCTGGGCCCGCCTTCCATAGGGATCGCTGAATTAAATTAGGCATTTCAATTATTTTGTTGTGTGATGTTATGTTAATTTTATTTCTTCGTAGGAAGTTGTAACAAGTGTGGATTTATAGTGTGTCATGATTACATCTCTTGGATACCTGTAGTGGCATGGTGTGACAGATGACTGAGTAAGTAATTATTCCTTATGCAAATTGTGTGGTAACTGTAACAGCTCTGTTCATCCTTATATCTTTTAGTTGTTGTTTCCAAAAATCTTTGCAGCTTGTCTCTTATTTTTATGATTGCAGAACTTCATTCCTGTACTTCGAATTCATAGAACAGCTGAACTCAATTTCTGTATTTTGAATCTCTATACTAATGTTCAATTTATGTCTTTGGATTTCTAGAATAATCAGATAAAGATAGTTGGGTTAATAATTAAGTGGTTTGAAACAGAATTTCCCTTTTTCTGCAATTGTAATCTAGATGTGACTTTCATCTTTTCATTCTTAGATCGATAACAATAGAAGGTAATTGTGATTGCATTCCTTAGAAGGTAACTATATTCAGTAGATTCTTGGGATGAACATAGCCAAACAAAGGATAGGATTTTTCAATTACAATAATTTAGTGTTTAAGCATATATTGTGCATGTTATCCTTGAAATACAAGACTTCCTTGGGTTGAAAATAAATATTGTATACTCTACATGTTAGTTGTAATTCACTTGCATATTGAGTGCCCAATAGTTGGTCTCCTGAGATATTGTGTGGACTTTTCAATCCTAGTATCTACAACACCATCGCTACCACTACCCCATTCTATAGACTCTCGATGTTGCACACCAATATGTATGATGTATGCACATAATCTGAGGCATAGAAATGACTGGTGTACAGGTCATACATCAACACCTCCCTCGAGAGCTTCGACAAGGTATCGCCGATCATGCCCAATAATGGGAGGCCTATCAGAAAATACACATCTTGGAAGGTGATCTCCAATTGCTCACCTTGTATGATGAAGCATTATAAGTCTCTATCGCAAAATGCCATCAGCTTGTTCATCAATAGATTCACTAAATGCATCAAGGGGATCTCAAAGAAATTCAACAACCCACACCAAAAAAAATGTATCCTGCATTGCTCCATCATCCTCTACATCATATTTGAGATCCTCGATCTCTTTCTCTCACCATCCAACTCAAGGAATCCTGCACATCCAAAATTTCCTTGTCAAACCCAGTTGTAAAAAAATTTCCATTTTGGGCTAGGTCGTGTTTTTCAAGCCTTTTTGTGCGACCCAATTCGTGCAAAAAAACTTGACAAGTGCGGCCTAGGTCATTCTTGTCTCCTGAACAGGTGTGACCTAGGTCATTCCTGTCTCCTGGATAGATGCAATAGGTCGTTCCTTTCTTCTCGATAGGTGCAACCTGGGTCACTCCTTTTACCTCAAAAAGTGTGACCCATCCCCGTGAACCCTTCGTCCTAGGCCAATGCCCCCAGAATGAGCGAATGCAAAAACTAAACCAGTAATATTTATGGGATTGGTGAGAGCTCTTATCGATAACTCATGTCATAGATCAAAAAACCACTAGTCCAATCCGAAGAAATCCATAGTTGTTCTTTGGGGCCCTCCAATCCAACTCAATACTACACAATGAAAATTACATGTGTCATGTGGTCCCCCTTTTTATAGGCCTCCATTTGATCAACCCTTTCTTTTGTGCACCACAAAGTCATCCGGCATCCAGTTTTCACGCTGTTCATATAGTTGGCTTGGGTTTTTCATCATTTATATACTCATGAGACCCACATCTCCTTCTCTTGCTTTTATTTTCTAGGCCATTTCTTGGTGTCACCTCAATTTGCGTGCCACCACATGAATGCAACCTTATATGTATCGACATGTTCATGATCCATTCACTCCATACATGCTACAAACTTGACCTTATTTTACCACCATTCACCATCCCGTAAGGAGTCCCCACTAGTGTTCCTCATCCATATCTACCATGTTCACAACATCACCCCTTTCGGTACATCGAACACTTCCTCCTTGCTTGACTGACAATTACGAATTTTCTGTTAATATTTTTTCTAACTCCTAAAATAATGAAAATATTTCTGATCACGCTTTCTTTCTTTCACGCTCATCAAAGTATTTGAAAGGGAGTATACGTGGCCTTGTTTATCTCCCTTTTTGGACTACGTAGAGTATTTAAAGAAAAGGACCTTTCTAGCACCTTCCATCTAGAACGTTTCCCTTTGTATCCTTTTATGCTTTGTCAGACATTGGGACCATATACAAAAAATCTCATTTATGGGTTGCATTTAAGCTCTTTCCCATCCCTCTCATAATGAAAATATCATTGATCGAACTTGGTTTCATTCATGCTTGTAAAATGATTTGAGTGACCATCCAATCAGTATAGGTTTAACCTTTTTCATCTTGGTTGGACTACCTATGGAAAATAAGTCTCTATGTCCCTTTCGGTAGGGACAACTCTCCTTTGTACACTTTTATCCCTTTTTGGACTTAGGAGACTACTCTACGAAAAAGAGACCCCACTAGAGTCTTCTTCCTATTTCCAAACTCTCTAAATATGAAAACACGATCAATCATTTACCGTCACGGGCTTGACAAAAATCCACGAGATAGTATCATATTGAGCATACTTCTATCCCTTCTTTGAGCTCCTAAAACTATGAAGAAGGACCAAATGATGCCTTTAGGTTCCCGCACATATTACATATGGTCTCATATTATGGAAGTAGGTCTCCTTTATTCAAAGTACTTTGTGATGACTCTCAGTTAAATCGCTTGGATATTACTAACCCATTTATCTCCCCAAATATCCACCATTGCAGTTATATTCCCAGTTTCACAGCTTTGGTCCCATCCTTATGAGTTAGTATAAACTGCTTCTAGACCATCCCTGTCATTATACTCTGAATGAAGGAAGTTTGATTCCCCCATACTCCCCTACCCCTGTTCCCCATTTTGTGTCTCACTCCCCTTATTTTTCCATATATTTGGTTGTTCCCCTCACACTTCTATCAAGGAATCCTAATTTCCTTGATAGTTGTAGGTCTCCCTATGTTGATGTCAACACATCTATTCGAGACGATAGAACCAGAGGTCCTTGTATCCTTGTTTCATCCGTCTCATTGATGAGTTCCTTGGACCACTTGAAAGGATCCCATAGCGCCTTTAGTTTTGGTTGTTTCTCATGTGATCAACTTCAACTCCAATATCACATTGTTGAAATTCATACATGTTATTGGTTCTTTCATTATTTGGTTGAAGACCCTAGTTGTCATCTGAATCTAGCACATTGGTGAGTCTATTCTAGGGGCCCATACAATTTCATGTCCAGTTTTATTTATGGGTTGTGTTTGCAACAGTTTTCAGGATCCCCTCAGTGTATCTAAAGTACTTGATGTTGTTCATTGTACCTCAGAGATTCTGAATCTCATCCATCGAGTCCATATAGTTGTGTACACCTCCAAATTCATGAGAGCATCAGTTGTTATTGTTAGGATTATTATTCCTCCCTTGACCAAACTCTCTATAAACCTAATTTATCCTAAATTAGGAGTTTTAATTAAATAATTGTGTCCACTAGTACCATTGGGTACACATGGCCTAATGGGGATGCATTTACCAGTTACTAGAGTGTGGACAACACTGCAAGAGGATAACTGACACTAACTGCAATTGCATGCATCAGTTTAGGCACCTCCTATACCAATCCCTACATTTTAGGAGCCACTAGAAATCCCAACACCAACCTCCTTCAGTCAGTTGGACTTGGAACTATTTAATCTTAGTTAATTTCAAGTTACATTCAGTTAGATCACAATCAGTTCAGTTAGCGCTAGTTATGCATGGCTGGATGTGGATTAGGCACCTTTGCTCACCTACAACTTCAGTTAGACATATGGATTTAACCATTTGGACTCCAATATTGATCGAGACATCTTGAGTTTGCTATTCATATAGGTGCAATCTCATCCAGTTGGTATATTCGAATTCTTCCCTAATGGATTCAAAATATTCCTTATGTAAACTATTGTAATACTGTATTTTATTAATGATAATGATACTGTAATTACCTAAGCTATACTCATCTGTTTCCTATGTGGTTTGTTTTTTTTAGTGTGTATCTTCATTATCCTTTTACTGCAACAATAATATTTGTCTCGTTGCTTGAATATCTAAATGGCACAAAATTTTTAACATGGTATTAGAGACATTTCAAGCAAGCTTCATGTTTGTTTCTCTCCATTAAACACCAAAAGCAACTAGGTTTCCACAGAATTCCTACAAAGAGTGCCTTGTTTCCTTTGAATTTATTCAGAGTAGTCATGCGGGCGTGATGGACTCTAAGAAAGTGTTCACATCGAGAGGAAAGGAATGATTCTAACATAGTTTGAATGTTTTAGTGTTTTGCAGTGAAAATTCACAGGTTCTACATAGCTTGTGTGACGATTTGTGTTTTTCAAACAGGAGAATTATGGATTCTCTACCTTCTAGTCCAGGATCCTTACACCCTTCAATTATCTTGATTGGAGGTAAGATATGCAATTGGCCTTGCGCAAGCTTGGATACTATAGGATAATACTTGGGAGGGAGGTTGAGCCCCATTAGCCAGTTGAGAAGAACAAGTTTTTGAACCTCTTAGATGAAGCTTTCAGTTATCTATGCACTTATATATCCAGAGATCTCCTCTTCCACCTTGAAGGTTTGAGGACACCTAGAGAATCCTAGGAGAATATTGAATAATTTTTTTGTAAACAAGATGAACTTAGGGGACACCTCCTAGAGAATGAGCTGGTAGCCTTAAATCCAAACAATTTCGGAACATTAGAGCAATTCTTTACTAAATTCAAGTCTTTTGCACTCCAATGCATACAATGCGGAATAGAAAGAAAGGATGAGAAACATGTGCTTTCCATTCTCAGAAAACTCAGCCTAGAGTATTATGTATTTGTCTCAATCTTCCATTCTAAAAGGGATTCCTTTTAGGATTGGAAAATTCCTTCACGTGATTCATTTTCAAAGTCCTTAATCAAGGAGCAAGAGAAGTTGAGCTCGATGGGACTCATCAAGACCACCAAATATCAAGCTCTCCTAGTAACAGATGCTATATTTTAACCATTAAGATATCATATCATTAGGATATTTAACTAAGAGAACAACAAGCATAGTAGTCAAACACAAGAGACAATGAACACAGTTTTTTTCCTTGGGGAAACCATAAATGGAGAAAACCCCACAACTTCCTCAAATATAGAATCAGCACCAAAGTGAAACCCAAAAATAGTAAGATGATTTCCCGACAGCAGTAACCTATTTCTTCCTTGTCCCAGTGTCTTTCCCTTACTCGGCTATGTGCTACAACTAAGTGTGAGTGAGTGTGTGTTAAATAGAGAGGCTAGCTCTCTATTTATACTAATTATTGACTTGACTAAACCCAACTAGGTCCGACTTCACTAGGTGAGTCTAATAACCCTAGTGCCCCGGAACTGCGGCGACTTTAACCCTTAGACAATAGGAGAGTTAACCACCTTGAATTGACATGACTTGTTTACATTATAGAAAATTCCTGATAGGAACATCAGGGCATGACATGACTCAAGTACATTACAAATACATCCCGTAATGAACATTGGGTTACAATAAATAAGAAATACAAGTGAATACATTCCAAATTTACAATTACATCAAGACTCCCTCTTAACTAGGAAGGTATTCTCTCGACACAATTTATCAGCAGAAGTATTCTTCTTTGTATCATCTGGATCATCATCAATTCTTCATTATCTTCAACTTCAAGTCATCTCTATATTCATGTCATATTCATCTTCAAATCATCTTCATCTTCAAGTCATCTTTACTTCGATCTGGATTGTCACTCGATCTAGATCATCATCACTGGATTTGGATCCTCCCTCGATCTGGATCATCTCTGGAGCATCATTTCTAGATATGGATCATCCTTTGATTAGGATAATATCTGTTGGATCATCAACACTGAATCTTCATGGGTGCTATCTCATGATTCTTCTCATCACAGGAAGTTCTATAGTGCCAGCCCTTTTTCATGCTGGTTGTAGGCCTACCCTCCGTGCAGGTCTTTTCCAGCACTTATCTTAAACCCTGAGTGAGAATGGCCCACCCAAAACTTATATTTAATCATCTAGAAACCAATCCTATAATCATATCAGAAAGGAAACACCCAACACTCACATCTGACCATGTGCGAACACCTCCCACAACACTCAAAAAGGCCCAGCACTCACATCTATCAACTAATGATCGAAAAGGCCCATCACTTACACTTGGCCATGTGAGGAACCAATCCTCCATGCCAAAAGGATCTGCACTTACATATGACAACCAATGTGAGAAAGGCTCAGCACTTATCTTCAACCATGTAAGGAATCAATCCTTCATGTTGAAAGGGCTCTGCACTTACATCTGACAACCAATGTTAGAAGAGCATGCACTCACATCTGATCATGTAGGAACCAATCCTATAGTCCTATCAGAATGTCCCCCAGTCCTAGACTGAGCTATATGGTAACTGACCAGGTGCCTCCATTCCCATAATGGAATTCAATGCTTACTTTTGATCATGTAGGAAGCAATCCTACAGTCACATCAAAATGGCTCAGCATTCACATATGACATGGAAGGAACCAATCCTCTCACCATGACAGAATGGCTCAGCCCTTACATTTGACCATGGAAGGAACCAATCCTCTCACCATGTCAGAATGCCTATAGGTCTCATCATTTTCCCTTGGAGGAAACCTTGATCTAGAGAACACCAAGCTTCTCCCTAAAGTACTCGAATTTCACCCTAGCCAATGGCTTCATCAACACATCAGCTATATGTTCCTCCATCACAACATACTAGAGCTTTACTACTCCCCTCTGCACCATGTCCCTGATATAGTGATACTTTATCTTGATATTCTTCGAATTGTCATGGAACATAGGATTCTCTGACAACTTCACACAACTCTAGTTATCACAATGTATACAAGTAGCATCCACTTGAATATCAAATAAATCAGACAATAGCTTCCATAGCCATACTTCCTCACAACTAGCTAAACAACCTGCAACATACTCTGCTTCAGCTGTACTCAGTACCACACAGGATTGCTTCCTATTAAACCAAGATATCACACCTGATCCCATACTAAAGAAACAACCTAAAGTGCTCTTCCTATCAATGGAACTGGCTGCCCAATATGAATCAACATAACCCTCCAGGTTAATCTTCTGATTCTGCTCGTACTTGAGCCGAGAATCAATTGCACCCCTCAGGTACCTCAGAATATGCTTCGCAGCAATGAAGTGAACATGTCTCAGATCTATCAAGAACTGGATCAAGGTGTTCACAACAAAGCAAATGTCTGGTCTCGTGTTTGTCAGGTACGTCAAGGACCCAATCATCTGATGATACATCGTAGCATCAACCGCTTCTGATGAAGCATCACTCAATAGCTTTAGGTTTGATGCCATAGGTGTTGTCATGGCCTTGCATTCCATCATCCCAAACCTCTTTAGGATCTCCATTGCATACTTCCCTTGTCCGAGGGAGATTCCATCTGCATTCTGCCACACCTCCATACCTAGAAAATAATACATCATTCCCAAGTCCTTCATTTTGAACTCAGTAGCAAGATTTATTTTCATATCAGCAATCAACCCATCCATACCTGTTACAAAAAAATCATCTACATACAGTAGGAGCATCATTGGGTTTCCATCTTCAACCTTGTAGTAAAGGTTGGAATCTACTTTACTCTTGGTAAATCCCAAACTAGATAGAAAGCTGTCAATTTTGTCGTACCATGTCTTGGGTGCCTGTTTCAAATCGTACAGGGCTTTCTTCAATCTGCACAGATGAGACTCCCTATCATGTGTCTCAAAATTGAGTGGATGTTCTACATACACTTCCCCTTCCACTACACCATTCAAGAAAGCAGTCTTGACATCCATTTGGTGTATCTTCCATTTCATCACTGCAGCCAAAGCAAGTACCAATCTAATGGAAGTGTATCTGGCTACATGTGCAAAGGTTTCTTCATAATCTATTCCTTCTTTTTGGGAGAAACCATGAGTCACGAATCTTTCCTTATATTTCTCTATGCTACCATCTGCAGCATGCTTGATATTGTAGATCCATTTGGAAGTTACAACCGACTTCCCTTCTAGTCTTGGGACAACATCCCAAACATCATTCTTCATGATCGATTGATACTCTTCAATAATAGAATCCTTCCATTCTTTTCGTTCTGCTGCTTCTTCATAACTGGAAGGTTCTTCATTGATAAAGTCACATAGTAAGGCTACATATCCAGAGAAAAAATCCGGTTCTCTTTCTTTCTCTGCGATTCTCTACGGGAGCCCCATATCTTTCCGCACCTTGGATAATTTCTTGTACCCAAGCAGGTTTCTTCTTGTGAGGATTCTTCTCTTGAGGTGTATCTACAGGTCTTTGTGGTTCTTCAAATTCTCAATCTTCCTCTTGAATTTCTTCGTTCATGGTTGTATCATGAATTTTGTGTGCTTCTGCTTCTTCAGTATCTTTAGCAGGTTTCTTTCTGGATTTGTTGTAAGCTTTGTCTTCATCAAATGTTATAGGGCCTACTGATGTCAATATTCATGAATCGTGGGAAGTATATTCTGTAAGCCTTCGAGCTTTCAGAGTATCCCACAAATATACCCTTCTTTCCTCAAGGATCTAGTTTTGTTCCCTTCTCTTTTGAAATGTGTATGTGCACTGGACAGTCGAATATTATGAGATGGGTGACTTCTGGTTTCTCGCTGGAGAAGACTTCTTCAGGAGTCTTGTTCTCGAGTACTCTATGTGGAGTACGGTTCTATACATACACTGTTGTTCTAGCAGCGTCTGCCCATAGATGCATAGGAAGATCTTGATCATGAAGCATTTCTCTTGCAGCTTCCATGATAGTTATATTCTTCCTTTCTATAAACCCATTCTATTGTGGATTATAAGGAGCGGACAACTCCCTCTTAATCCATGATTCTTTGCATAAGTATTTGAATTAATTTGATGTGAATTATCCACCATTATCTGATCAAAAGGTATTGATCTTCTTTTCTACATGGTTCTTGATCAAGGCTTTGATTTATTTTAACTTGCTGAAAACTTCATCTTTGTTCTTCATGAAGTAAATTCATGTCTTCCTAGAAAAGTCATCAATGAAAGAAACATAGTGTACATACCCGCTTATAGAACTTGAAGACACTGGTCCGCATACATCGGAGTGGATGATTTTCAAGATTCCTTTTTCCTTGCTCTTGCTACTTGGAAATGTATTATTTGTATTCTTTCCTTTTGCACATCCTTTGCAGAACCCTTCATGTTTTACTTGAATTTTTGGAAGACCTTCAACAGCTTTTCTTGCAAGTGGTAGTGCTTTGTAATGCACATGTGCAAGCATTCTATGCCAAAGTTCATTTGGATCTACTATGTCATGGACCATAGCTTGTTCTAGATGGCCCTTCAGTTTGTATAAACCTCCTTCTTGTTCTCCAATCACTATTTCATCATCAATAGTATTTCCTCTTGGCCACATGAGGACTTGGCCATCTCCAAATGCAACCCTCATGCCTTTTGCATCCAATACTGATATGGATAGAATATTCTTCTTCAGTTGTGGTACCAACAAGACATCCTTCATTTTCATAGACTTTTTAGAGTCTATCTTGTAGGAGGATTCACCACTATCTTTTATGGGATATTGGTAGTCATCCCCAAGCTTCACCTAATGGGGTGAATTATGTTCGGATAGCTTCTCAAAGGATTCCTTGAAACCTGTCATGTGCTTGGAATCCCCACTATCATTAAGCGATTCTTTGCTTCCATGAGTGACAGTTCCCATGAGAGCAGAGATTAGAACATATTCATCTTCACTTCAAGAGTCTTCACTTTCTTGTTTTATTCTCTTCCTGGGAGGATCATCATCCTCAACAGTGTGAGCATAATGTCTTCTTTTGGAGTTATTCTTCTTCTTGGATCCATTCTTATTTATGGGACAATTTATAGCAAAGTGTCTTATTTCATCGCATGTATAGCATCTGAGTTTGGATGGATCCATTGCTACAAGATTGTTTTTCTGATGAGAATTCTTACCTTGGTGATGATGGTTTTCCCTTCTTCCTTTATTGGAGTGTACTATGAGATCTTGATCTTCACTTCCCATATTTTCTTCTCGAGCTGCTATCTGAGCTTCTTCTTGAGAACATTCTTCCCACAGTCTACTAAACTTGGCCAACTTATTTCTAGAATGGATTCCTTGGATGAAAGAATCCCATGACCTAGGGAGGCCATTCAATGTTGTCATCACAATTTTTTCATTCTCCACTTCTTCATCTACTGCTTCCAGCTTTTCTTTGATCTGGGAGACCCTTGTGAAGTAAGACCGGATGGTCTCCTCATTCTGGATCTTTACATTCTTCAATTGGTTCCTTAGAGTCATCTTCTGATTGATGTTCTTCCCTTCAAACAGTTTGGTTAGGCCATCAAACATGGCTTTAGGTGTCTTGAGGGAGGGGACACCTATGGAATGAGGTGATCCTTAATAGAATCTACAATGATCCTTCCTACCATAACCAACTTCTTCTTATGTAAGGCCTTCGCCTCATCTCCCTCTGGAACTAGAACCTCCTCATGGATGTAGAAGTCCAACTCATTTTCTTCCAGGACCAGGGAGATCCTATACTTCCAGGCTTGGAAGTTATCATCTCCCTCAAGATTTTCATCAAGCTTGGTACGATGAGACATCTTAACTGAGAACCTGAAATGGAAATATAAAAGATTTAGATCTTACCAGGTCAAAGTAGAAGGAGCCTAAGGCAGCTAATTCAAATCCTAAATAGAATTAGAAGACTTAAGAAGGATCCTTGGCTCTAAGAAAAAGAAGAAGTTTAGAAATAATATGTGTCTCTATTGTATGAGAGGTTTTCACCTTGAAAACTCTTGTATGAAGAAGAAAGCAGATCAGCTAACTGCTCTCCTCAAACAGATTAACATTTCTCTCCCACAAAGAGCAAAGAATTATGATGATGGACATGAAAGTTTCCATGCTTTGAAAGCCAGAATACCTTGGTCGACAACCTATTTGATTGATTCTGGAGCATCCAACCACATGGTTGCCTCCAAGAATTTATTCTCCACTCTCAACATCAACGAAGGGCCCACTATTCACATGGGAGATGACTCCTGAATTCCAAAAACAGGAAGAGGCACAATCAAAGTTGAGCATGGTGTATTCATAGATGTCCTATATGTTTCTTCTCTTGTAGCTAATATGTTTTCTGTATATCATGTGACTCACACTGGATCACCAAAGCAAGTGTTGTTTGGACCTCACTCAGTAGAGAACACAAAAATCTCAACTGGGGAGATTGTAGCGAAAGGAATTGATGATTATGCCTCCAACGCATATATTTTCTCTCACTTCACGCCATTTATAGTTCCAACATAACGATATCTTCCATTTTAAGCAGATGAAGGTATAAAAATTCCTTCCCTTCCTATTGCAACTACAAATTTATTTCCTGACATTTCAGATTCAGATTCAGAAGTGGAGGAACACCACCATGATCCATACTTTGAGCTTACACCTAAAAAGGATCTATATCTACATCCAACGTATACCTCATTTCATAAGCCTAAATGGTCTCAACAGCTCATAGAAGCAGTTGTAAGTGTTGTATTGGATCCAGATGAAAAGATAATAATGAGGTCCCAGTATCAGGAGGAGAGGGTTGCACTGTCCCACACAGATCCATTTATTCCTGAGAGGTGTTTTATGATGTTGGGGTCATATCCTCAATCCTTCAATGAATATTTCCATGACCCTATATGGAGAGAATCCATGGATGAAGATTTTGATTCGCTACATGACAATAAAAGATGTGAACTTGTCTCCTTACCTCTAGGAAGGAAGCTTGTTTAGTGCAAATGGATCTACAAGACCAATATAGATGTATATGGAACCACAACCAAGTACAAGGCTTGGTTGGTGGATAAAGGATACTCTCAAGTTCAAGGTTGGACTGCAGTGAGACATTCTCTCTAGTACCTAGAATGGATTCCGTCATGCTTGTCTTGGCTATTGCAACTTCCAAAAGATGGGAGGTACATCACATGGATGTGAAAAGTTCCTTCCTTCATGGTGATTTGGAGGAAGAT
Organism: Pseudotsuga menziesii; assembly: GCA_001517045.1. Taxonomy (NCBI): domain Eukaryota; kingdom Viridiplantae; phylum Streptophyta; class Pinopsida; order Pinales; family Pinaceae; genus Pseudotsuga; species Pseudotsuga menziesii. The sequence goes on from LPNX010630112.1 coordinate 59,341, forward strand.
ATATATATATATATAT